>CABFOV010002299.1:51741-88579 GCA_902141375.1 Timema poppense | reverse complement strand
CACCCAATTACGCGAATATAGATAAATAGTTAGATTTTTCCGTTGTAGGTGATCAATCAACCTGATTGACACGCTACAAAAACTAGTGGATCCTGTGTACGGACATGTGCACCTCGAAGCCAGGATTTTAAAATTTTGACTTGATTTTTAAAAATTAATTAAAATTTGGTAGGAAAAAATAAAATGAAGAGAATTTTTTTCTGGTCTGTTTGAAGCGAAGAAAAGCATTGCCAGCAATCCATTGCAACACTGGGTATTTTTGCTTGTTTTTATACATAAAAAAAGAATAAATGATAAAGGCTGATTTGAACACATGTTTTACTTACCGCTTATTGATTTGCATAACGACTGCTTATTATATTTCTCCTTCATGCTCAAGTTGTCTCATTATAAACACCATGACTTCACACTAGTGTTTTCATGAAAAATTAAATTTGATTCTCTTATACTTCAATCTGAGTTGTCTGAAAACCACAGGAAATTTTGTTGAAAGAAAATATTGGAAACCCTGGTGGGAAAACAGTAGTTTATTATTATAACCTTTGGGCCTACATAAGCTTTTTTATATCATATTAATTTGAGAGCAAAATTTTAAGCAAACGCTGTCATATCAAACAGTTTTCTAAATAGAATAATAATAATAATAATAATTCATATCAAACATTTCTTAAAATATTTTTATTGTAATGGTTTAAACAAATGAATGCATGTTGTTTAGTTCTTGCCAATCTACGCAGTTACAAATTACTATTTTATTTTATTTTCCAACACTAAGTTTCTATAATCATAACGTATAGAGGTATACTCTATTCACAGTAGGAATTACTCTCTGAAAGGTCTTTTTCCCTACCAATATTATAGTTCTAATAGGTAAAAAGGCCTTTCAGAAAACAATTTCCATGCTGAACAGACTTTAACCTAATCACTTCATTTATGAAGTTTGTGAAATTCATTTTTTAACTGGAATAATTAATCATACTTCACTTATTTTGTAGCATTTCAATTTGTGATAGATTCTCCATCCTTTATGACCAAATAATTATATTTTGAGAGTTCACATCATTCAGGCTATTTATATTATCATGCTTCCCATTCCGCAAATTATATTTTTTAACATCAACTCATTTGTGTATGGCATTAATACTGTTTGTGAGTAGTCAAAAGTGAAACATGGTGAAGTAGGAACTGTAATTTATTGAGATGTGGCAACTTTTTGTGTGTGGAACACATAATGAGTTTTCATGGTGATGATTAATATTGTGTGTTGGTGGGCCTGCTGTAACAAACAAGCTCTGGCTGGCTGCCATCACTGGCACGGCTGGTTAGGAAGTGAAGTAGGCCTAGCTTCCAGACAACTCACTTCTAGTATAACTTATGAACAAACATTTTTATTAGATCAGTGGTGTGGCATGAAATGTTGCCAGGGAAAGCAGGGTTAAGTAGCATTTCGCCAAAACAATTTTCATGCAAATAAAGGTTTAGACTATATTTTGAATATTGTGCCCAAATTTACTTGTGGGATAGTTTTTTTTGTTAGCACCCTGTCTTACTACCTGTTCAAGCTATATGCATATCTATTAATTAAGATAGTGTGTCATGGATGAGAAAAGTTGAGTTTATAAGAAGTGTACATGCATTTGCACATAGGCAGAGTGGAAAGTCATTTAGGAAAAACCTCCCTCAGTACACCCGAGCGAGATTTTAGCCCAGATCTTCCCAGTCATTGGCAGTACAATCTATTATGAGAATGGCGCCTTAGACCACGCGTCCACTTAAGTGGTTTGCGGGACAGTTAAGTTGGAGTTGAATGTGGCTTGAAGTCAGAGATCTTTGTATATTGGCACATTGATCAAAGTTTACACATGTGAATACAACTAGCACTCACACTCAGCTGGTGCAACAGTCAACTATTGTCACCAAAATATTCGAGTGCTCAAACTTTAATGCAAATAGAATATTTCATCATGCAAATCCTTTAATTTGCATGCATATTGATGTAATTACTGTCAAGTTGACACACCATTAATGATTGGCTCCTGCTAAACATGAGAGTGTAAATTCTCCATTAGTTTAAACTGTACCTCTGAATTGTAATTATTCCCCAGCAAAACCCTTGATGACTAAGTATCAAGAAAAATTAAACCTAATAGGAAAAATGAAGAGCAAGGCCTATGTGAGATTGGTCAAATAAGGGACCAAAAGGGTGAGCAAATATGACAGGCATAACACAAGCTCTGCCTATCCCGGCAACACTCCACTACACACCACTGCTAATTGGCACACCATACTCTAGTATACATAGAGCCAAGGTTCAATCCTCAACAGTGGCATAGCTAGAAACCTTGAATAGGGGGCTTAGGTTTGCATTTTTTAATCCTAATCTCAATTTTACTGATAACTTTTTATTATTGTACATTTGATTTTGTATTCTAATAAAATTTCAACACACTTTGTCATTGCCAACAATCTCAAAATAAAAGACCGTGGTTTGCTTGACTACAACCTGATTCCTATATGAAGCGAACTTTCAGAAACCAACATTGACTGAAAGCTACTAATTTATCATTATAGACATGTGTCTTATTTGATTTATTAATTATAAAGTTCATCTATAAAGTTATCAAAAGCTTCCAATAATACCTTCTTATGGATTACTCTTTTTTGTCTCTTTACATTACTAATAAGGCAGACCAAGAATGTATATTTTTTTTGTCCGTCGTTGTAGTGATAAGAGCTT
The DNA here is from genome assembly GCA_902141375.1 of Timema poppense. Lineage (NCBI taxonomy): Eukaryota > Metazoa > Arthropoda > Insecta > Phasmatodea > Timematidae > Timema > Timema poppense. The sequence continues at coordinate 85,842 of CABFOV010002299.1, read as the reverse complement.
TCATTTTTCAAATAACGAGCTTCAAATGGAAATAAAACTGTAGTTTATTTTAACTTACTAAGATCTTTAAGATTATCATTTTAAGTGCTGCAAGATTTTTCCCTGGCACACTAATTTTCTCTCAACTTTCAAAAGGAAAGTAAATTTCTACCCATGTATTTGGTAGAGTTATTTGAAGATAGCCCTCCCTCATCATTGCTGTATTCTCTTGTATGTTTTGTTTTAATAATTACATACAAACTATGGTTAAATTATTTACCATACAGTTATTTTTTATATTCAAATTTGGCTCCTTTTTAATTTCAAAGGGCGCCCCAAAATGATGTATGGACATCCATCCATGAATACTTACTTATCCAAGCATCACATCCTCCGAATACAATATAAATATTTGCCAAGCTCTGCCTATCTATCATTTATACATTGTGGCTCTAGACAATATTTTGATCATTTTGATCATTTTGAACTAAGATTAGACACATTAGTTTGAGTGGCTTAATATCAACACTAACATTATAACATTCAAACAAAGAAATACATTGTATCAAATGGTAGGATCCAATAGGTAATTGAAAGAAGGATAGAACTGCACACATTTACCATAAAAATATAGGTAAAAAAGTTCACATCCTAAACAACATTGTAATAATTTTGGGTGTATATCAGTCCTCTTGTTCAGTAAAAGAGAACTCGCTTTGATGGCTGAGTGGTCTCGCAGTAGACTATACTGCCGATAGCGGGGAGAACGAGGCTCGAATCCCGGTCGGGTATACTGAGGGTGGTTTTTCCAAAATTGTTTTCCACCTTCCCTCAATACAAATGCAGCACATTTCATATAAATATAACCTTCCTCATTCCTAAAAACATTAGCGTAATTTGTACATAAGCCTGAACATGTACCTAGTAAAACGTGAAGCAAAAAAGAGAGAGAGAGAGAAGTAAAATACAAAATTAAGGTACTGTTTTACTTTCTTTTTCTAAAGGAGGTGTCTAATGTGCCCCCTAAACAAGTGTAATATTTAATGTGTGTATTGTAAATGTATGGGTCCACCCTGTTACCCCATTAATTCCAAGTGAAGTTCCTCACAATTTTTCTTCCTCATTCTGTGTTCTTACTGACTTCCTCTCTGTATAAGAGTTCCTTCAACTCTATTATTTTATTTGAACCCTCACCAAGCCAGTCTGCTCGTACACAAGATTGTTTCAAAGTATCAAGCTTCTTAAAGGGGTTGTAATGCCGAGTAAAATATTTTTAAACAGAATACATCCAACAAACCCAGACCGAACTAAATACATCCCTCCAGACTGAACTAAATATATCTTTCTAGATGGAACCAAAAAGCTTTCTCTTGACTGAACTGAATGTTTCTTTTAAGATTGAAATATATCTCTCTCTTCATACAGAACTAAATATTTCTCTTGTGTGTTGTCTTTTTCGATGAATACACCATTTAATTGTTTTTAATGTTTTCTTGTTTTTTTGCATTCAGTTAACTGAAGATGTTGCAAGAAAAAAGACAGAGTATCAGAAGTATTTAGAATCATACAAACAGATGAGGGCCAAATTTGAAGAACAATTTGTCATCAAATGTAAGTTGTCTATATTTATTTTTATCACACACAAAAAATAAGAAGAAAAGAGCCTATGTCATCTATTCCTATTATTTAACTGAACACTGTCATAGAAGAAGAAAATTATTTCTATAAACACTAGTGTTATAAACGACTTAATTAAAAAGTTTGTGTATATGTATGGTAATTGGCAAGAAATGTGCTGGTATTTGCTTTAGAAAAGGAATTAGAAACCTTATTGCAGAAAAACACTTCATGTGCACTTGGTTGAGATTGGAGTTCTGGGCTCTCCATTCATCCTGTAGCTTATAAAATAATAGGATTGTCTTATATACATAATTTGAAAAATCTCATATACATATATGTATATATTTATTTATATTACTACTAAAGAGTGTATTACTTGTGGAACACACATTTAAATTCTTTATTTTAAATAAAAAAAACTCCTTGGTGTCAACCTGAAATTGAGCCATACTTACCGAGCGGCTCCCATCTTTTGGCGAAGATAATACCAACTTACGCTGATATAGGGTGTAATTTGGTCACAGAAGAACTGAAGGTACTGGGGATCAAACCTGGAACTTCTGGATCTGTAGCTAGAAGCTCTGATCACAATGCCACAGAGGCGGGGTCATATTTTAACTTAAATAAAATATTAGTTTCTTATTTTGATTTTCTTTCTTCACTGATGTCCAAAATAAATAAACTAAAATACAAAATACCAGGTTCCTTTTTCTTCTTTCTACTCATGAATTTGTATTTGAACAGTAATTTATAAATACATAAACTTGATCGGCCAAGTTTGTGACATTGCAGTGGGCCGTGGCAGCAGAAGGTTGGACGACGTGCGAGACAGGGTCCAGAAAGCTTGCCGCAAACTCCACCTCACTCACAACGAGTATGTGCTCTTGTTGTGTGAGGCAGTGGAATACGAGAAGGACTTTCGAACCGTATTGCTTCCAGGACTGTTGGAGTACCAACAGGCGATGCAAGAGGCATTCATCCTTGCTTGGTAAGGAGGGGGACACTTTATATCAAAATAACATTCAGTGACCGCATGGTATAATTCGTCATGTTAAACTGGCATACTGAAGACAAGGAGGTTGGGGTTTGAAACCTGGTCAGGTCTTTCGAGTGTGGTTTTCCCTAAATGATTTGTCACTCTCCTTTCATGCAAATACTAGTAGATAACCTCTAAAACTATTCCTTCCTCATCCCTACCTCATTGAGTAAATAAATGTGTAAGTTATAGCCTGAACAGATAGTAAGACACAGTGATAAAAAAAAATCCAACGCTTTAGACAATAATGCTAATGTACTAATGTGGATACTATAGACACTGTAATGTTTTAACTTTAACTACTTTTACCATGTAAAACCTTTCAGAGATTAGAGAGTAAATTATTAGGGGGGTGCTTTATTTTAACCATTTAACTAAACCGTAAATACGTAAGAACTGCATACCAGCATTTGTGGCATAATTAGGAACACATTTTCAAAGAAAAATAGTTCTTTCTCCTTGATGCTATGGCATTAATAATAATAATAATAATAATAATAATAATAAGTGGTGGAACATGATTTTTCATTTTGATGGGGCCAGGTCAAAGCTTACCAATAGCTATTTTTTCTCTCCAAATTAAATTCATTTAAATTTTCTTAATTTTTAAAAATCACTAGAATTACAAAATCACCCATTCTTGATTTTCGTTGTGGCCTCTTAATGCCAGTACATGAGTACCACAGTATATTAAGCATTCTCTTACTCTCCATAATATATGCTTAGTTTTTATTGACCATCTGTGATGCAATATTTACTGTTCCATATGTTTTAAACTTACATGTGTTTTCCAAACGAATTGTACATTTCTCACATTTCTTAATTCTTTCACTTTAAACTTTAAAATCCTTACAGCCTATCATTGTCCACAACCTCGCACCACTAAATAATAAACAATAAAAACAAAATAAGCTCTATTTCTCTTCACTCACAGTTAACCACAATTTTTACCAAACCAAGCATTAGAAAAAGTTCTTTTTTTCCTTGCCATCCACATGCATAAATGTAAAGTCATTAGGCTTATGTGCTCCTAACTGTTTGATTTAAAGTTTTTCTTACAGTTTTAACGAATAAAATTGGAGTTTTTAGTAAATATTCTACTTTATTCATTTTAATTAATCACTTTCACTCGTCATCTTACTTTATGGGTCTTAACACATACAAAACACAGACACATAAACGAAAAAACAAAATACATACAAACCACCTTTATTATATAGCAGGCTTGCTCAAACTGGCCCTATTCACTAGTGTAAAGCGCAGCAATGCAAACAATGAGAAACATCTCACACTGCGTGTGGCTTTTCTGAGAGGGCTTGTCACAATTGGCCCGCATCAGCTTCTATTTTCAGTCACTCGAGCGCTGGTACAGTTATCGCATGATGATTGGATCAAGGAATGAATAATCTTGACTGGAAAACTGTATAACGAATCCACTAATTCATTGCATGTAGAATTATGCTTTACTTCATATTCATGGGGTTTTTTAAAAATATTTTATAAGTTATAAAGAAATAAAATAATTTTCATGTTCAAAAAACTGTTGAAAAAATATTGGTGGGGCCTGGCCTCTGTGGCCCTAAGCCCTGGTGAGGTGGTGGTGGTGATGGTGATGACAAAAACACATTTCAACTAGTTTTATAAAAATGTTTGTTGTTTTTAACCTATTATAATTGGGTTTTTAAGAATAGTAAATTAAGACATTGTGTTTAAAATTTTTTTTCTAACCCAATACCAATCTCAAATAAAAAAAATTAAATATCTTTTACTGTTCCATTGCATTGTGTCTGCAATTATTTTCTAAAAAGTTTACTTATATTTGTGTATTTCAGGCGGTCATTATTACAAGAGGTTACTCAATTGTTCAACTTTTCTTCTGACAACTTCAAGGAAATACAATCTCGTATTGAGTCCAGTATAGACAGTATCAGGCCACATGAAGAATACTCCGACTTTACAGAGAGACACAAGTAAGTTAGTGGTAGTTTATTGAGGCCACTATTTACAGAATCAGTCTACAGAAATAATCTATTTTATACTCAATATTTACTTAACTTTCACCACAATTATTCATACTGGACTGACTATATTTTTAATGTGTAGGGTTTATTTTATATTATATCAATCAAATATTAATACACATTTTGTAAGCATCTTCCATTCTGTCCTCATCAAATTAAATGGGCTTGTAAGCTACAAGTCCTACTTGGTGTGTTTAGTTGTAATTCCTCAAAATTGTTATATAATATTCTCTGTCTCCTTTCTAACATGTTAAGTCTGTTCATGATAGGTTTTGGATTGCCAACACTTGTAAAAGATCACAGTTTTGTTATAAATTATAAGTTTTTAATTACATTTTATATTTTACATTCAAAATAACGTAATTTTAAGTTTTAACACATTATTTCATTACTTTTAATCATTTTTTCTTACCCAATCTGAAACCATATTTTAAACATAATTAAAAGTACTTATTCTTCATTTTGGAATGTTATTTATAATGTTAAATATAGTGCATACATTAACACCTTTTAATATAGGCATCATATTTACTTGGAAAAGAGAAAATACTTTGTAATTTTTTTATATAGCTAATAAATTATTTTATTATTATTTTATCGTATTTCCTACCTACATACTTACCTGCCCGCCCACCCACCTGCCACCCGCGCCCTCCCCCCTCGTGCTCTCGGCCCCTGGCCCCGCCTTGCCCCCCTGGTTAGGCCAGAAACTGTGCATATTACTCAAAAAACAACAACTCTGTACTTAAACCATCCTCCCTAATTTTCTCCACATTTCCGTATCTTTGCATTCTCCCTTTGCTTTATTGTAAATGTACCATCCACATCTCTAAACTACAAGTATCGTGTTATGCTCTAAGCCAGGGATCCCCAACCCTATGCCTGCGGGTGCCATGGCGCCCACCAAGCTTTTTGCGTCTGCCCGCCACGTTTTGACCACAGCTGAAATGTTCTTGACTAATAATTTTAATCTGTCACTTTTCCAACTAAAATCAAATTTGTACTTATCTCCAGGTATGCTGTTCTCAAGAAGTTGGTGATTGAAAGTCCACCTCTTTCCAATCCCTCCCTCTCATTAAGTGTACTTTTATTCGGAACCACTGTAGTTTCAAGATGAATGGTTTTTCTTTTTCCTAATCTCAAAGACCTCCCCCCCCCCACCCCTCCTTCCATCATTCTCTTCACACTCGCTAATACCATGCTAACACTTCCTATTTCCTTTGTAAATATCTTGAAATGGGTATACCCAGCTTTGTTGCCTGAATAAACACAGACTAAATATATATTTTAAAAATATACCCAAGCACCAAAATGGTGGTGAGTAGTTAAATAGTAATGTCACAGTCACAATCGCTGTTGGAAACTAACATGGCAGTTGACCGGCCATAGCGCTGAGGCTGACCNTTTTTCCTAATCTCAAAGACCCCCCCCCCCCCACCCCTCCTTCCATCATTCTCTTCACACTCGCTAATACCATGCTAACACTTCCTATTTCCTTTGTAAATATCTTGAAATGGGTATACCCAGCTTTGTTGCCTGAATAAACACAGACTAAATATATATTTTAAAAATATACCCAAGCACCAAAATGGTGGTGAGTAGTTAAATAGTAATGTCACAGTCACAATCGCTGTTGGAAACTAACATGGCAGTTGACCGGCCATAGCGCTGAGGCTGACCTCTGAGCTTGGCGGAAGTTAGTAAATTTGCCTTGAAAAAGTAATTGGTGCCCACCGCACTACCATGGGTTACCAAAACATTTAGATTAAAGGAGCCCTTGAACCAGGAAAAAAAACTTTACTGGAGCCCTCATAAAAATCTTTACATCAATATAATGAACATTCAAAAGCTACAGTTAAAGTTTACAAGTACAAAATAATAAAACAAATGGAAAACATCACATGTTCTGTCTTCACCTTTATTCAGATTTTAAAAAAACTAGCAATTCTAATTACTGATACTATTTCATAGTGTGAAAAACTAAGAAAATTGCCTCGTGTAGTCTTAGATAACTATGGCAGAGTACAATTTGAAACACGCTTCTCTAAGCTATTTTTTTTATAGGACTAGTCCCGCCAGTCCTGTACCGTTCACCTTTGATGACACACTGGTAGAAGACACCTCGGGCAAGCTGCTACCCAATACACTCACAGTGGACAACCTCACTGTTGAGTGGCTAAGGAACAAACTGTCCGAGCTGGAGACCAGCGTGCGAGACACACAGGAAAAGTGACAGTCGCAAGTCCTCCACTGACTCGCTGGCGAGGTGCTTATTTATATAACATTTACTAATAAGGATAGTCAGAATTAGTACTACTAGCACTGATTTGTATGCTATAGTCTTAGTATTAATTATATGTAATACAAATCATCCAGCCCTAAGGGAACTGAATTAGAGGCAATTTTTAAGGGCCATCACTAGAAATAGTTTGGAAAAGCTATGGAGAACCACTTTACACAAAAACCACTTTAGTCACGATCAAAACCCAAACTATTCAATAAAATCAGCCACTATCAATTTAGATAACAGTTTAAGTTGCTTTGATTTATAGATGACTCGGGTGGCCTGGAAAACCTCATCTTCCTCATTCTTTTCCCTAAGATTAGATAAAATTAATTGCTTACAACCAGGGAAATAGCAAGTTTTAGTGTTTTTTCCACAGGCTTAGCGGCCTCTGTTATTTACTAAAAGATTATTTTCTAAAACACCTAATTTCTTTTGTTAGTATGCTCTTATTGCAAGTGTTAAGCTATCAAATCCATTCTAAGCTATCAAATCCATTCTAAGGGAATACTATGAAATCATTGCATTTAATTAAATACACCAACATTTGCTAGAAAAAGAATGGAAAAACAACACTTTTTTTGTGTGGGATGGGGGAGGAGGAACACTTCTAATGCACCCAATTGCGGCCCATATCAAAGACTTAACGGGTCAGAGTCAAGCATGAAATATACTTCTAACTCAGCTGATTACATATCCTTAATATTTAGCTATTGATGCACCTTTGCACACTCTTCTCCTACTCCAGGTAGTTCACTCACAGAAATTCTTGCATGACATGTTTCATATTATTGAATCACTGGAATCTAATAGTTCCACTTCATTTCAAATGTATGATGGCTTCATTTTCACCTTTATGCATCTTACTATTTACCATTTAAAGGCTTTCGACTGTGGACAGTATTAAGAAGGAAACAAATGAACTCCATTGTCATGAACGTAAGCTGCAACGTCAAATTGACATGATTAATGGTGCACTCAAAGACTTGGGTTGTGAAGAAGTCCCATCAGGTTGTGACCTCTCCATCGAGACAACCTTTGTGGATTCTCCAGAGCACCAGCAACCTATCCAACAACAGGTATTTTTATTTGGTAGCTTTCTTTTGGCTATGCTGTAATTCTTTCACTTTATTAACGCATAAGCTTATGAAGCGGATGATTTTGGAAGTTTTATACTAAAGCATGAAATAAACTAACAATAATCGTCTTGAAATATTTCTCTGTGCTTCTTTTTTCTACCTACAGTAGAGTCCCAACTATCTGACCTAAATGGGATCAACAGGTGGTCAGATAACCAATATGTCGGAGACACAAGGGAAGTGGCCGGAATGAAACATATCAAAATTAATTGGAAGTGCAGAATAGATCTGAAAGAAGGATTAATAATTACTCCAAATTATAAATTATGCAATAAATTACAAAACTATTATTTTAATTATGTAAATATAACAAAGTATTTAAATCGAATAAATGCAACTTTAATAATATACCACTACGTTGACAAAGTTTTCATTTTTGTGAGAAAACATTCTACCATTTAATTAAAGCCATTGGCCAAAATATTGGAAATAATAGGAAACTTTTGAACATGTCAATTTTTTTTTAAATTTTTCTTCTCAATTGTTTTCAAGGTGGTGCTTTGATAAAGATTAATTGCTCTTTCATTATGTTAAGACATTTATGGAATATGGGAGGATAACATTAGAATGAACCTGAAAGAGATAGGGTGTGATGAGGTGGACTGGATAAAACTATCTCAAGATAGGGATAGGTGGCATACTTTTGTAAGTGCAGCAATGAGCTTAAGAGTTATGCCATATATATAATGCCATAGAGAAGGTAGGTAGGAATACAAATTTTTAGCTAATTAAGATCTGGATATATTTGATAATCCCTACTTTTCACCAATAGTTTAAACTGTCTAGAATCAAAATATTAATGTATTCTGATGATTACATAAGTCAATCTAATATCAATGATTACAATAATTGTTGTAAGATTGTAGATATATTTCATAGCCATTATCAACATGCATAACACATAATTGAAAAATAAATGTTCTCGTATCTAAAATAAAAAGTTGTGAATGTGAACACCGCCTGGATTTTTTTTTGTTATCCCTGTTAAATCCACCATTATAAAACACTTTATTCTTTATCATATACATATGATTGGAAGGGGAGAGGACAGATTAAAATTAGGGCTGTCAAACTCAATTCCTCAATACCCTTGATTCTTACTGGTATCGAAAGAATCGAGAATTGATCTTAATATTACAATTCTCACTACTTCGATTATTAGCTTTCAATAAAACTGGCAATTAAACAAAAGGCAACAGTCAGAATAGGTAATACAAATAATCCATTACTTCTCATATTAATTTAGTTGCTGTTTCACTTAAATGCAGGCAAATTGTAAATAAAAAGTTAGGTGAGACTGTCAGAATTAATGAATCGATTCTATTCAAACAATTGATATATATAATACATAGACTATGGATTGCAATTTTCTATAATATATCAATATATACTCATTAATTGATAGATCACACCGTTTATATCAAAAGCTAAGATATTCCTATCAAATTAAAATGGCCACTTTCCTGTAATTATATTTTTTTTGTCCTTTTTCAATTTTTCAATGTTTTATTTAGCTCTTTGAATATGACAAGTTTAATAAAAACAATATAACAAAAATAGACATAGTCAATAAAAATAAATAAAAAACTGTTATGTTTATTTTAATTCAATAGATTTAGAGTGTAGTCTGATATATTAATTATATCAATATATCGTTGCCAAAACTTCATCACTAATTTCTGGTGAGCTAACGTACGTATGATCACTTATAGTGGACCACTTTACATTTTTGTAACGTGTGAAATGTTTTTTTTTCTTTCTGTTATGAAATCTGTAATTGGTTGCATTAATTTTGAGTTTATTTGAATTTTGATTTTCAGTTTTGAAGACTTTGTGTGTTTAATAAATATCTATAAGATTTTGAGATTGTTATAATCGACCATGTGTTGTAATGGTTGAGTCTAAGTTTTTCATTGAGAGGGTAGTAGGGTATCAGGCACTTTAGATTTTCTATACAATAATAATTGGAAAAATTATGAAAAAGGAATTATTAAAGAATCGGAATCGAGAAAAATGGGTATCGTTACATCTCTAATTAAAATAAAGGGCAACTTCTCAAATTCAGGCATTTATAAATTGAAAAATGGCTGTGTTAGATTACACATTGGAAGGAGGATAGAAGGGCAAGGCCTACACACTATATTTAGGTCTGTAATCAATTGTTGGTTCTAACCAGTGACTATCTGACAAGTATTCTTACTAGTCCACTATAACATTGACCCTTAGTTTTTCAACAATAATGCATTTTCAAATGCTTATCTGTAATCGATTTTGCGAAATACAATGCTTCTAGTAACATTGCTACCGCTACCATTAACAGTTTTTTTTTTTGATAAACAATAATAATACTATTTCAAACAGTGACTTTTTTATTACTTTACAGCAAACTATTGCCACTTTTCCATTGATCTTTGGACTAAAATGAATTATAATTAATTATTTGCATATAAAATATCTTTGTTATAGTATAAACTATAAAATACCCTTTTTTAAGTATAAACAACTAGTTAATTTTTTACCCAATTTATTTAGTTTTTATCTTTCGTTTTAAAAGAACATCTTAATTATTATTTTTTTCTGTTTCATAAACTTTGAGCATTCTTTTCATTTCAATATTTGCATTAGTCAAACAATGTTTGACAGCCTGTTATTAAGTAGTTTGTTAGTCAATTTTTGTATTCATATAATAATCAGCAAAACTATCAAATAATAGTATAGTACTGTCATGGATGTACGTACTACTAATATTCCACAACTCTCTTTAAAGTTTCTTTTGAAATGTGAACCCAATCCTGTTCAGATAGTCATGTTTTCATGATTCTGTATCTGACTGTTTTCTAATAATAAATTTAATTTAGCACTTAATTAAGGTTGAAATTTTATAAAGAATTCAAAAATTAGATTTTTGAAAAGTAACTGTGAGTAAGCTACTATTTATCAAGTAAACAAACCACTTTTAAAAAGTGGCATCTAAAAATGCTATGTTAGTAGGCCTATATTATACACAAACTCCCGAAAAATAATCTAATGATGTTATTAATATTTTTATCTTGTTTTTTATTCTTTCGAAATGGATTTTGGTAATTTTGGTGAGTATTCATTTTTCGCAAATAAATTTATTATCGATATTTATTTTAATGGATGAAGGTATCACACTTGGTTCACTCGTTTGAAAATGTTTTACACATCAGCAAATATATGAATAGGTATTGAATATTTATTACAATTATAGGGAAAATTTGATTATGGACTGTATTTGAACTTCACATGTGTCGAAAATAATTAAATGCATTATTTTGCATCCCACTTTTTTTTTAATGAGTCATTGGGTTGTTTCAGAAAATAAATACACTTTGTAGTTATTTATTTGTAGAATTATCTTTAGTATTTATATTTCGATAGTTTAACCAAGTTGATTAACTAACATCACAGTAAAATTTGACACCCATCACTAATAGTGAATTTGAAATTATGTAGTTTGAATATTATAGGCTCAAGTAAATAAGTTTCTTTAATCACTTTACCTATATTAGTTTTCAAAATAATGAATTATTATTTACAAATAGCTGTTTTTATTACATTTTTGGCCAAATGTCAAATTAGTCTTAGCTATCCTTATGTTTATTATTAAAAGCTTCTAGAGCATTTAAATTATCTGGTTATGTTGATAATTTCAAGGAATTTATAGTTAATGTGTAAAAATGAAGAAACACTCCTGAATTAATCATTAATATCTATTTAGGTATTATTATTAGGATCAGATTTGACCATGTTTTGCCATACAAACATCATGTCACTATACTAACTTGATTAACAGGATAGCATTCAGGCATACTAGTTATGATTAAATTTGTAATTTAGTTATTGACCTTTGAATTCCAAATAATCCATTAGTGGATTTAATGCAAAATTTAAGACGTGATTTGAATTCATAGGAAGCATGTTTATCTCTAAATAACAAGTCACTAAATAATGCTAAAATCTGTAAATTTTTATTGTTTATGACAAAAATATCTAAATATACTTAGAGGCGTATTTTGTTTTAACCTGTTTCTTTATTCTTTTATCACACCAATAAATTTTTTTAACGGCACAGCCTTTGCCTTTAGCAGTGTAACCTAGCATTTCTTTTTATGTCTAATATTGACTGTGATCAGATTGTATTTCTACCAAATGTAGTTACTTTAGTTTATACTTTTCCAATTCTTTGTATTTTTTATTTATACCTACCATACTATTTAAATACACTTCTCAATTAAACTAGTTCCTTCTTTCTAAAAGAATAATTTTCACTAATTTGTTTTTATTTTAAATCATGTTTATCTTACGGAAAAACTTTTCACGCTAATAGTTTTGCTAATTTTCAATTTGTTGCCTGGATTTTTAACACCTTTACACGTGAAGTAGCTATCTGCCTCGAATCTGCTAACCAATGCAAGTTGCCATCTTAGTCCTTCAGCTTAGTTAAGCAGTGTTTGTTGTGTTGGCATGTCGGCAAACTTCATAGTGCTACCATCCTGGATATGTTACATCATTATAATAAAATACATTTCATCTCTCTGGGTACATATTAAATAACTCTTTAGCAATTAAAGTTTTGTGTTTTAAGTTTCTGCTTGATATTTTGTGTTCACTTTTGATTCAAGGGTTGCTTTCCATTCACAAGTAGTTTGTGATGCGAGGGGGGAGGAGATGCACACAATACAGTCAAATGGGCCTAAATCACATGTCTTGAAACACATTCCATGGCACGCCACCGAGTGTGATAAGACTTGTGTAACATTTTCCAGGATGATCGGTCAAGCTTGACTTTGAAAAAACAGCAACAGCGCTTAGTAAATATGCTACGTAAACCATTCCGCAGAAAGTTGTCAGCCACTTCCTCGCCCTTGCTTGCGCGGTGTGGGGGTGGGACAGAGGAGGATGGTGGGGGAGACGTGAAAGAAGCAGGGGAGGAGGACAAAGTATGTCAAGGTCACGGTGATGGTGACTTAACACTACTCACCATCAGTGATTGTGATGAATGTCGTGACAATAGCAACTACTCCTCTTGTGATAATGGTTGTTATCTTGTGGTAAGCTCAAAATAACCCCGCACTCACCTGCATTTAGTTGTAAAAGACTATAGGAATTTTAAGACAATATATTGATACATACGGATTAATTTAACTTAACGCCATGTTGGAAACTTGAGTAAAGGTAACTAAATAGCAAATTGTTACTTGCTACAAATATTATAAATATATTGGAATTTTTGTGGTAGCTGCAAGAAATCAAATAAGAACCTTTTTTTATGTTAACTTTGCAATAAGGCTTTGCTAAATAGAAAATGCAATCTCTTTACACAACATATTGAGCCATAACCAACTCAATATATCATTTTCACATCAGACCTTATAAAAGTTAAATCAACCTAATTAAAGTATTTACTCTTTATATAAATATTCATTAATATTTATAACACTTTATTCAATAAGAATTGTAAAATATTAGCTCATTCAATGAAAGTGATATGTAAGCCTTAAAGTATATTTTGTAAAGACAAACCATTATTAATTATTTTGTTTGACTTGGAAGTATAAACTAATTTAAATTTAATCGATCTTTATTTTTATTCAGTGCATCCATCTAGCTTAAAATAGTAAGATGTTCTAATTAAGCCCAAAGAAAGATTCTATAGTTGAATGGTTGTCTTAAAGTTTCTGTAGTCACTGTAGTTGTAATGATTATCGACTATTAAAGTGACCCTGGTGGCTGGTGTGCAGGTAATGATGGTGCAGGTTGTCTTGACCCCATGACTTATGCTTGCATGTGTAGTTGCCCAGATGCATTTTAATCTAAGCTTAAACTAGAAAATTTGTACAATATTTTTTTGAAGTAATATTACGTACAGTAGCCCCATGGCTTCTTTGGTGCCGACTGACAGCTAAAAGCTTTGAAAAGCTACTATACCAAATTATGTATCCCTACGCCGAACCATATGATCTGCAAAAACATGTGTTTAGCAGCTGTCACTTCTGACGGTCAAAATTTAGGTATATACCTAAATGTTGACTGTCAGCAGTGAGCTGTCAGTCAGCACCAAAGAAGCCATGGGGCTACTGTAGTTTATAAAGTTCTGGTAAAAGTTGATGATAGAATTGACCATTTTTAAAGGTATAGTTTTTATGTGCTGTATTTTTAAATTTATCTCAAAGCCTCTGAAAATAAGTTCTTGTTATAGATTGGTAAAATATCTATTCAAAAACAGATTACACATTGGTAGTAATATTCTTCTCACAACAATTTAGTCAATCATTTTATCAATTTTCTTTTCAGGCAGCTTGTAGAGCTGCTCATTGGAATTTCTCAAACAAGGTAGAAACCCTTTTAAGTATGAATAGTTTGTTCTGTCCTGAAAAATAAATGCTAAATTATATGAGTTTATGTAGGCTTACCATAATATTTTCCTCTCAAACCGGGACACTTTTAGCGTTTTACTGGAAGAGACTCATGATGCAAAACCCCATTGGCATAAAAGTGGAAATTAGCATTAACACACTTTTACAAGCTTCCACCCCCCTTCCCCCACCCCTATCCCTTACCAATCCAAAGGATGTTTATGATGACATTGGCAATATAAATTTTTGAAAATTAATTCCCATTTAAAAGCTATTTTAGATGAAAACTGAAGCCAAACTCACTTATATAGCTATACTTGAATGTATTAAAGAGAAAAGTATGAGTAAAAATATGAAGTTATAAAGCATAATTTATTATAGGCTAGGGAATTTAATAAACTTAAAGTCTACAGCTAAAACACTAATTATTATCTGATTTAAACCAATCGTATTTGTTACTTGTGTAAACCTTTTTAGAAATGCTTTGTTATTCTTTATCTTTTCACAAAACTCATTGCAGCTTATTTCAATGTTTATTTTCCCGAACGGGTAGTAAGACGCAGTGCTAATAATAATAATAATAATAATGTTTATTTTGTAGCTCATTAGGCACTAAACTGTCGATTCTATCATTCTTCCTCTTTCTTGAGACCATATATTGTTCATCAGTGAGAACACCCATTCACCTGCCTCGTAAGCAGAAAATGGACTCCACAACTCTGCCGAGGTTAGATACATAAATGTTCTGGTCTTTGAAATGATTGAATAGTTGAACCCACTTTTCTTCACAATTTAAGTTAGTGGTTTTGAAAGTGTCAGAGTTTGAAGTTCAAAATGCCTTGGCAACTACCACTTCATCAAATAGTTTGTCTAAGTTTATTGCAACATTTCCAAGTGTTTCGTTAGTTTTTTCTGCTGAATTTTTAATTTCGGTCCATATAATCTCATCGTTACCTATCCAGACAAAAGATTATGCTCCACCGAAACTATTTTCCCATAGATCAAGGTAGGACAAACATGATTATAAAAATTTCTAAATGCTTTCATAACTATATCAACATTAATGGTTCAAGGCTTCTCTAGTGCCTTGAATTTTTTATTTATTTTTTGCTCCTTGTGGTATAAATCTATTATCCCGCCTTTCTTCAAGATTTGTTAGGCATATCAATTTCTTAAGTTCGATAACAATATCGGTAGCACTTGCTTTTGTTTTATCTATAGTCAATATTGTTTTGTTTATTTTTCATATTCTTAACATTTTACTTCTGACTGGGACAAAATGACAAACCGGCCGGGACAGTCCCGGTCAAACCGGGATGTATGGTAAGCCTACATTTATGTCAACATTCATATGAGCGTCAGTTCTTTACAATGAGTATGTCTTCTTTTTCTCAACCTACAAAAATATCAAGATATAGCAGTTGTGTCTTATTTAATCATATACTCCATTCCTTAAAAAAATGTGACACTGTACTTGTTTGGTTAAAGTTAATAGCCACAAACAAAGTTACCAACTATTAAAAGCAATTTTAAATCATTATATGTAATTTGTGCAAAAAAAAGTCACTTAAGTCTCCTAAAACTACCCTCCTCAACCTGATTGCTCAGATTACACAATTAATCTTGTTTGTATCTAACATACTTTTAAGAAATCTTCTCTTTCCGCTAGACATTAATAAACCATTAAATAATAGGGCACCTGTAGTTTTTACAGGAGGATTATTAGAACTAATTGGTGACATTTCTTGATAAGGAGCACAAGTGACTTGAAGCCACACTAATAAATCTTAGCTTGTGCTCTGGAAAAAAAACAACATATAATAATTAAATAGTAATATTTTTTATTTATGATGTTAGTAAAAAATATATTATTTGATTTGAGAACTTTCATAAGTTCATTTGATAAACTCTGTGGTAATTATGTTATAGTTAAGTTTACAATATAATTTATTTTTATTTTTCTAAGCATTCTTATCCCCACCCTCACCCCTCCTATCCAAGGCTGTATAAATGGTGAGTTGGGGTAGAGGCAAATCCCCCCTTGAATTTTATGTACCCCCTTAGTGGGGTATGTACAAAAACTAAACTTTTATTGGCTAAAGCTATAGTCAAGTTTTCTAGCGGATTTCCCTTGGGAAAATTGGCTGTCTACGCCCCTGCTACCTTTCCTTACTCATCTCCCTCTGACTGAATGTCTTTGTAGTTTTCTTTCAGTAGACATACAATTCTGTTTTAGGGGCCTCATTATTTTCATTCATAAACAAGTTTGATGAAAGGCAAGAAAATATTAAATACGTGGAAAAAAAATCCTCAATTAGTGAAAAGTTTAGTTAAAATCATAAAAATTATGTAAATAAATTACTGTGAAAACTTATGTGATTACCATTTAATTATTAATAATCACCTTTTTATTTTGTGTGCTTTGCCTTTTACAACAAATCGTGTTTTCTACATGTTTTATATTGAAAATAAGAATGCGCCATGATGAGACAGTGAAGTACTAGAGCAACGTTTTTCAAGACAACTTGCACTATCCAATAATTTTAAACTAGGTAGTTACTTTAAATAAAGAACTTTGTACTTCATCACCATCATATAAATAAGGTTTTTTTTTAGATGAAGTTATATTTATTATTTAATTATTTTGCTGGTAAGCATCTTAATACATTTATATCACTGCTTCATTGCTAGCTTACATTAGCAAGCCTTATAAACTATTATTTTAAGATGTATAAAAGCTCAGTGTCTGCTGTTTGGTAACAGCTGCAATGTATAATTATCATAATTTTATTTATATATTTGAATATGGATAATTTAGGTAATAAATGTCATCTAATCAGCTTAAAAATTAAGCTTTGAATATAGCTATTCATACACTCATCTGTAATGATAAATTTAAGAAGTGTCTTAGTTCTTTTGTATGGAATGATACAAAATTTAACTCTTGGTGTGGTAAGCTAATTGAGGGCCAGTTTCATAGTCAGACTTTGTGCGGCTTGAAACCAAACATAAGATGAAACCTACCTAGACTTGAAGGGAATAGACCAGTTTTGCATATGAAACTATCCCATTCCATTCTGATATATGTAGGTTTCATCTTGTATTTTTATTTAATACAGCGCCACACTTTTGATGCATACTAAGTCTGACTATGAAACTGGCCCAAAGACTTACCAAATGTTGGCACGAATAAATATGTTGTTTATGCTAACTAAATTTGTTATTAATGGATGAATAAGGTCAATATAATAATAATAATAATAATAATAATTTTATTTATTATAGTGCTGGCCAACAATCGTGAGACCTATGACAGGCCAGCACAGAAAAGTACACACGTACCATACAAGAACATACAATTAAAAATAAATACAATAATAATAAACTATATATAGGGTAACTGCACCAGTAGTCGGCTACCTATT
This sequence comes from Timema poppense, assembly GCA_902141375.1. NCBI lineage: Eukaryota > Metazoa > Arthropoda > Insecta > Phasmatodea > Timematidae > Timema > Timema poppense. Next base: position 67,958 of record CABFOV010002299.1, on the reverse strand, counting down.
GTAATTTTCTTGTTCATTTTTCTGTTTTATCATGTTAACATCACTGACGCTCTAGAATTTTTTTATTGGTATCTTATGAAATTTATTAACTTACGAAACTATTTACAGTGATATATTATCATAGTTTGAAAAGAAAATGTCAAATTAATTAAAATATAACACAATCGCTAGTATTCGGCCATCAAATTCCTTTAGTCATCCGCGATAAATCCAGTATTCGGCCACATGTGCATTAGTAGTATTTAAATAAAATCAGAGAAACAAAGATATATCTTAAAAAACACTGTTTTTTATTTATGTTCACAATAAAATTATCTCTGCTGTCATTTGAATTAAAATATTAAATATAATAATACATAAATAATAAGTCGCTTAGAACATAAATCTTAAATTACATAAAGTGGATTCCATGGTTTTATTTAAAAATAGAAGTCCTATCATTAAAATTGTTATAATAAAAAATATAGGCCTACGCCTATAGGCTAAAATAACTAACTTGCTAAAAATATTCATAAAAAAATGCTTTAGCTATAACATTATCTCATAAAAACTGAGATTATATTTATTTGCACCTATTTGGTTTTAACTAAATTTTTCTTACTTTTAAGTAAAGTTACATTCATTAAAAGCAAACTATCTTTGCGAGCATAAAATAGGCAATTACAGAAAATTATGTCACTAAAATATGTTTCAATATGTTATGAATTTAATATTTCAGTGGTTTAAATACACTTACGTCAGCAGGCTGCAGAATATGTGTTGTGTTTGGTGTGCAACGTATACAAAATTATATTGTTTTCACTAAAAAATTGACTTAGTTCAACAGTAAGATGAGACTTATGGCCGTCGACAAATAATAAAACAGGTTTTGTAATATTTTCTTTAATTAACCAAATATTTAAACCATTTGCTAAGTATTTCAAAAATAATTCACTTCTCATCCATCGGCTTTCACTTCTACCCAAGAACCAGTCATTTGGCATACTATCTACAACCCCAAGTGGTGGTTTAATGAATGGAAATACAACCATAGGGTGTAATGTTTTACCACTGGCTGTGAAAACTAATAAAACTGTGATGGTTTCCTTTTCATTACTCAACTTAATGTCATAAACATTTCACCAGCCTTTAGGTGCTATTACTTTGCCAGTTTTTGGACACATGCTGAACGATGTTTCAGCTCCGTTTGGAATTCAATCTGGATAAGAAAGAATTTCTTTTTCACCTATTTTATATCGATAATCTTCCAACTCTTCCTGAACCATTTCCTAATTAACTCTTTGGTAATTCTGGCTCTACCTTTTGTTAAACTTTTGGGTGTCTTTGTAACAAGTTGTGGAGGTCGTCTCATGTAACTGCAATACCATTTCTTTCCAGGACAACCATCTACGAATGGTGTTTATTTTTTTGTCGCCTTGGCAATTTGCTGGATTGAATTTAGTAAGTTATCTGGATTTCGTGGAAAACCACTTTTAGCTAAATCCTCCAGCCATGTCACAAGTTTAAGCTCCTCTTCTTTAGACAATACCATGTCGGGCCCCATTTTGTGATCACTATCCTGCAGTGAAACTTTGAATCAAAGTTCAGGGTACTCCAAAGCGCCGACTAGCTTCCCGAACTGATAATTTGTCATCATTTATAGCCCTCAATGCCTCTGACATGGCGTTGGTAGAGTATCTGTGGTACTGAGGCCGTTTTCCTGTAGCATTGTAGTATTGGCTTTTGACTATTTTATCTGAAAAAAATCCAGTTATGATATTCATAGTTTATTAATAAACAAAATAGCATAATATTTTAGGGGCTCAGAGGAGGAAATGATGGATTAATTAAAAAAGGTGAATTTTGAATGTCGTTTGAATCTAGTATTTTTACATAGAACAAGCGAGAAAGGATGTTTAGGCTATAATGGTACAAATTTGAAGCGTTTTCACGATTTTGCGTTTAAAGAGATTTGTACAGAATTAATGAACAGAAAGTAATATATATGCTATATATTAATTTTAAATGCAAAAGTAAAATAATAGAAGAAATCAATAATTTTTCCTTTGGGCGATAAAATTATTGGAAGACACAATAACAAAACTTAAATTGCTTTACCTGAAAACAATTTCAATAGATGTAAAATAATAGTATATACCCTATATGTTATGGCGCTAGTATTTTTTAAAACTATAATTTTAATGGCCTGTGCATTGAATGATCTTTGAATTCTGTTAAAATACTGGGTATAATTTATTACACAAACACACGGCCGCACATTATTAACAACCAAACTGAATGGCCGACCACAGGAAATTAATAATCAGTAGTGATCACCAGCAGTCGGCCACTTCAATTTATTGTGGCCAACTACTGGGTATTCAGTATTAGTTGGCTGAAATAAAACAGTTTAGTAAAAGGAACATAAAAAAATAACACGCAAGCCTAATTTTAACAAAAAATAATGTTTTCTCTCAGTAACCATTGGTCGGCCACCTTGGCCGAATACTAGAATAAACACAGTGTGTACCCAGTGGTCGGTCACCTTAAATTTTTTTACTCTTTGAGAACAAATTTCATTTTTATGATCTAATATTGTAGTTTGACTCATTCTACATCAAATGCACAGATTCATTTAAGAAAAAATTCAATATTACCATTGTAACTATTTGAAGAGCACATGGTTAGCACAAAAACATTAACAGCGCCATCTTACAGTCAGCTCAGTGTGACACCCCATACCACTACCGCAAAATAAATAAAGTTATAGTACAAATCAATGTTGGCATTACTGATTCAACTACATAAGACTAGCCTAGCACTGGGGTATCATAGAATAGACGTATTTTTTTTATTATAACAAAATACCACGGAAACTACACAAATGTGGCCGAACACTGGAAAGTGGCTGGCTACAGGATACTTCACCCTAGTTAACTTAATTATTACCTAGTTTTACATTTTTACCTATTGGTAATTATGGAAAGTTCTTATATTTTTTTATCCTTAATATTTTCCATATTCTTGTGAAATACTAAATTGATATTATATTTCTTAAATAATATGATATATTATTCCATTAAAGAACTATTTGTGTGCTTATTGTATTATTCTTAATTATAAGAAGTTTGATTAAATTATTTTCATTTTCATTTCACATGCAGTAAGTTTGGAAGTTGGATTTATAATGGTATGTACTTTCATTACTTGGTATTTATTAATGTTGTTGCATGGTTTTAATTTTGTATTTTATTATTGTTATTATTAATTCTGATAGTTTTTGTGTGGTGTAGTATTGGTTTACAAGTGTTTTGGCATGTAAATAGGTAGATGTTCTAAGAGGTGAGTATAGGTTTATTACATGTGTGCAGACTTATTAACTCATATTCTTATTAAAACTTTTCTTTATCTCACTCTTCTAGTTCAAACAAATTAAATATGATGACTGTGAATCAGCATTTTCTTTTGATATAGTTTGCAGGCTTAACTTGACATTATTAAAATAAAAATTAATTTGGTGAGTTTAGGCTGTTTTGAATTGTCTGTTATAAGGATATAGGAGTCAATTAATTTTTAATTCAATTTATATTTATGTAGGAGTGGAAAAAAAAACATTCTCTCTAATATTAATTTGTCTGCTTTTTTTTTAACATATTCCTTTCAAAACTTAAATAAAAATTATATTTATGTTACAGTATTGATTTTATTTAAAAATATTACATCCTCATTAAACTACCCAGTAGTAAAAAATAATATATTTCCAAAGATTGGCTAATGCTCATTATTTATATATATAAAAACTCACTTTTCGGATGATTTGTTAAATTTGTGGTTCTGCATATATAAGACAAGAGTATTAAATTCTTATTCTTGTAAATTCTCAATACATTACTCTTTAGCATAATAACTAAAAATATTTCAGTAATAATTCATTAAATTTGATGAAAAATGCCACATGGACACAGGAATCGAAGCAAGGACCTTTGACTTACCGCACCAATACTCTACCACTGAACTATACAGGAATCATCTCATGTTCAAGGTCATTCTTCATTAATAGCTTAAAGCAGAGTCTATGATGTATGTCTGGACTCATGAGTGAATAATTTCCTTGAATACTAGATAGTTTCTCGATAGCTCAGGGGTAGAGCAGTGGCATGCTAAGGCAAGGCCCTGGGGTTAGATTCCTGTTTCCGGGTTTAATTTTTCAGCTATTTTAAAACTAGTTAAAATAATAATACTTACTTTATGCACATGTAAAAGAAACATTCATATTCTTAGTTTCAACATAAATCTGCATACAATATATCTAATGCAAGACAAACAAATACCTGATGCCACCCAGAAGCTTGATGTTGTATTTTCCCGGCACAGATTTATCTGATTACCAAGCCCTTCCTTCTCCTCTGACAAGACATCTTGTGAATGTGAGGAATGCCAGGCCTCCACCGTGGTTCGGATCCCACGTTTAACTGTAGGTCCTCCATTTCATCTCACAATTACCCTACCATTACACATTAGCGTAAGTGCGTATAACCCGAACGAGCAGTAAGACGCGGTGCTAATAATAATAATAATAATAATGTTGTATTTGTTATTCCAGCTGACATTGAATGGGCAGCGTCCTCTGTTGGACGAGGAATGGTTCCATGGGGTATTACCTCGCGAAGAGGTGGTGCGCCTGTTACGAAGAGAAGGAGACTTCTTAGTCCGGGAGACAACGAGGAACGACGAGTGCCAAACTGTTCTCTCTGTGTGCTGGGGAGGACATAAGCATTTTATTGTGCAGACCACTGTCGAGGTTTGTTTTCGAAAGTGATTTGCGCCTATGATAGTGAACTAGCCCAGTGTTCCGCAAACGGCAAATTAAGTGTATCGTGAGGCCAAAGTCTATAGTGCTACACATCTCTTTTCATAGAACATGAATTAAGTTGACACAAGTGGCAGCTATGCATTGTTCGCATTTCTTACTTATTAATATTTTAATATGTATGAAATAATTCATTGAGCAAAATCAATTTGTAATAAATAAAATGATAGAATATTATAAAAATAGTAGAGCACAAATAAAAGTATAAACACTAACACATATTCACACACACTTCAATATTTCGACTCTATTATAGCATCTTCCTCAAGGAGTAGTAGTAGTTAGACAAAGAGGCAGCCAATAACTATGTCCAGTGGCAGCAATGTGAAATGTATTCTTCTTTTCATCGTAACAGTCATATTGTGTTAATTTATATGTTTTATATCCACCTTTCCTATACCTTTTTACAAATATATATAACAAATTACCACAAAAAAGTGAAAAGAGGTTTTTTAAACAGATTTTATTTAATTCATATAAATTTCAATTACAAATCGGAAACAAAATCTGTCTGGTCTTACTATATTATTTCAGGGACAAAATGCTCACTGTATCATAAAACTTTTGTTTTGGTCATGATTGTTGCTAAAATAATTCAATATTAACTTTTGTACACTGATACCCACTAACTAGATACTAGAATTTCTGGTGTCACAAGTTTAGTGTTTAGTGGTAAGTGTGCTGTACTAATCTCTTTAGTTTAGAAAGTGCATATATACTTATATAACTTGAATACAAGATATATCTCTTTAACACATATTTTTATCTTCTGTAGGGCCAGTTCAGGTTTGAAGGACCTGCGTTCCCTACTATTCAAGAGTTGATACTTCACCAGTACCAGAGTAACCTTCCAGTCACAAGCCGGTCTGGAGCCATTTTACGAAAACCAATTTTGCGAGAGCGTTGGGAACTCAACAATGATGATGTTGTTCTCCTTGACAAGATTGGAAGAGTATGTGATACATTTGAGATTTTTATCTTACTTGATCTCGATCAGTTGTATTGAGGTTTGTTTATTCATTTAGGGGTTAGCTATCCTCTTGTCAGGCGAATGAAAGCCGAGTTTTTTCCCCCTCCTCATCTCAGTTTCATTAAATTAAGCAGGTCAAAATATTTTCTAAAAATTGTATATAAAATATGTTAAAAATATACATGCTATTTTATTAAAAAATAATATTTTTTTTATATATGTGAGACAGCTCTATTTATATTGTGCTAGCATAAGGCACCAGGTTAAATAAAGTAAAATTTTAAGGAAATTTACTGATATTTGCTAGAGTGAGGATTGAAAACTACACTGTGGGTACCTGCATCAATGGTATAAATCATCCCATCATCCTAGATTTCCGGTGAAAAGTTCGGAGTTCGAACCCCAGTCAGGTGTACTCAGGGTGTCTCTTCCTAATTTGTTTTTTCTACTCTTCCTCCACACAAATGCAAGTACATGTATTCTAAATTCTACCTTCCTCATCCCTACTTCTACAAGTGGATATACGGATAGCCTGGACAAGTATTAAGATGCAGTGTGAAAAAAATAGTGCTAATAAACCTCGGCCAGTGAACTCAAAACAGGGAATAAACACCAGTCTTTCAGGGCTGTATTCAATTTATGATAGTAAACACTTAACTCTACCAGTGTGTGTGAAAAATCTGATGACTATAATTTATTTTATTTGTTTTTGTGTGTGTGTGTGTGTTTAAATTTTGTTTCCAAGAAGAGCAATGTTATTATTTTCAGGGTAATTTTGGTGATGTTTACAAGGCTCGACTGAAGAACGGCAAGCAGGAGGTGGCTGTGAAGACTTGTCGAATGACACTTCCCGAAGAACACAAGAAGAAATTTTTACAGGAAGGACGGATCTTAAAACAGTATGACCACCCTAACATTGTCAAACTCATTGGGATCTGTGTGCAGAAACAACCTATCATGATCGTCATGGAATTAGTACCAGGTCAGCTTTCTATTATACTGTCAAGTGGTTTGGGGGAAGAAAAAAAAACACTTTCTTGAGCTATGCATGATTTGAAAAGGCAAGTGTTTGGATGCATTTTGTCTGTATGTTGTCACAACAGTTTATAATTCAACATTACCCATCAAATGTGATATTTCAGAGGCAAAGGGAGGGAGTACACACAAGGGGTCATTGAAGTTTCATTTAAAAAAATAAAATAATAATAAAAGAAATATTGCCAGTATTTGCTGTTATACACAGTGTACCAAAATAATGTGTATAGTCTGTTTCCTAAACATCTAGTGCTTCACTTTTTTTAATTACCATTAGTGGCCTTTTAATGTGAATAACGTGAATTTAACTTCCCTTTGTTAGGGTAGGTCGTTGCCCTGATGGTCTAGGGGCAAGGTGTCAGACTTCTGTGCTGGGGGTCCGGGGTTCAATCAATCCTCTGTCCCGACACAGATTTATCTGATTGCCAAACCCTTCCTTCACCTCTGACAAGACATCTTGGTAATGTGAGGAATGCCAGGCCTCCACCGTGGTTCGGATTCCACGTTTCCACGTTAAACTGTAGGTCCTCCATTTCATCTCACAATCACCCTACCATTACACATTAGTGTAAGTGCGTATAACCCAAATGTGTAGTAAGACGCGGTGCTAGTAATAATGTTAGGGTAGGGGTTCACTGTTTGAGCTGCCTTTGGTTATGTTAGGGTTTCACTGCTTTAACTGCCTTTTATCATGTTGGTGTTTGCTACATTCTTACATTTTTACACTGGGTAGGAGAACCAAAATCAAGACCTGCCCTGGGTATCAAGTGACCTTGACATGCCACTTATCTCATTTAATTTTTACTATGATCCAGTCAAATGCTCTATTCTAAACAATATTAATGTGAGTAATTTACCCAAAAATACATCTATCCAAACTAGCTATCACAAAAATCTACATAATTATATCATGTTAGTTTAGATACACTAGTAGTAGTTATTAAAGCTAAACAACATTTATATTGAGAGTAAATAATAGTTTGTAAATATTAGTAAAACCTATATGTGTTCAGGGGTGCAGGTTCAGGAGAAATTAAAGCAGCCCTGGGAAAATTTGGGGCGGGGAAATCTCCAACAATTTTGTTAGCGTTTTTACTACATTCTGGTTCTGATATGTTAGTTTCATTTGTATGAAAAACTAAGGTCGATGAAACGCAACACCCGACACTATCAGTATGTGCCATAGTGAGGCAGTGGTGGTGTAAGCACAAAGAGTTGCGGTGTCTAGAGGCGGCTAAGATAATGTGTTTAGAGTTCTAAATAAGAAGTCAGAGGTTGAGATAAGGGGCAAAGGAAAAATCTAATAATTCAACCCGGCTAATGGCATGATTGAGTGATGAGTCATCAGTCACCTAGCTATAGTGGGTAAGCGGGAGAGGGGAAGGGTGAGCGATGTTTTGTTTTAGTTTGAATTCAGTCACCTTTATATCGGGGCCTAATTACACGGTGATGTGTGCACAGTTTATTTAAACTCGTGACATGCATATTATAATAATTGTATAGCCATGAAATTGTTGTATTTAGTGGACCTCTTAGGGTTTGTACACTGTACAATAGCTACATGTTTATAAAAAATTAGATGGTTTAGTAAAACAAATGTCAACTGTGCTTATTGTGAATGGTGTGGCAGACATGATAAACTCGGATATCAGGTATCTAATAAACATCCCCAAGAAAAATCTAGAAGTAATGATAAAGGGAGTATTGCAAGTTTTGTAAAACATAAATTATGTGATCAGGAAAAACTCATAGTCGTAAATAGCGATAGTATTTCCCCTATTGTGGTTGATAGGGATAGACCTTACAGTAGTGGTGAAAACATGAAAAGTCTATGAAAATCAACAATTAAATCAAGGCCTCCCGGAATTACACTCCATTGCCTCATACTATCAAGATGTAAAATTAAATGTTGGTACTGGAAAGCCTACTGGTATAAATGAACAACTAATTGCACACAGAGAGATGGGAGAAAACTACATTTTTTTAAAAGGTAGGTAATATAAAAATAACTATGATTAAAAATATGTTTGATTTTGAATTTTCCAAACTATGTAGTAGGTGATAATCCTTATTCCCTTCAGCTTCTATAAAAAATTCAATGTTTTATTTTGAGCTATGGTTTTCGGGAAATTTTCTTTGGAAAATGTTATGTTCTGGGGAAATATTGGATCTCTTGAACATATTCTACACCCCTGTATGTGTTAAACTCTATACCCATGATTCTTATCTCTTAATCCTCAAAGAGTGAAAGTTTTGGTATTTAAGGGAAATACAAAATATTTAGAATTATATAATTTTTGTTTTTAATTTTAATTTTAATTTTCTTCTTCTGCCGTTTCACTTTAGTACTGGAAAATTTTAAGTGTAATCAACATTACCTTTGTGTTCTAGTGTTTATTTTTTTTTTTTTTTTTTTTTTTTTTTTTTTTTTTTTTTTTTTATCATTTGCCTTTTAAAATAGGTAATTAAAAATCATTACTCGATGAAATATAAATAAATAATTCCACACTATAGCCCAGTCAGTAGTGTGTCTGCATACTGAGTTAGGGGTGCTGAGTTTGAGCCCTGGCATAATTTGGGTTTACCCTTTCACAGTGATGAATTAGCGTCTTGGGTCTGGATGTTGTTCCTGTCCTAGTATTAAGTTAGATTATAAGGCATATGAAGTTATGACGGCTGGTAGTATAAAATGTATGATTTGACTAAAAAATTGACTCAGACCACAGGCTGGAAACAGTAATGGATGGATGTAAAAAATTTAAGAAACACAATAATAGTCTATAATAAAAACTTCTTTTATATATCCACAGAAACCCTGCTCTCATTATTTGCAAGCATTTGTTCTTTGTTTGAAATTGTTTCACCATTGCAGGTGGCTCTCTGCTGACCTTTCTACGAAATAACGGTTTGACGCTCACTCAGAAACAGCTGCTAGGGATGTGTCGAGATGCCGCAGCAGGCATGAGGTATCTGGAGTCCAAAAACTGCATCCACAGAGATCTTGCAGCACGCAATTGTCTAGTCGGTAAGCTTAAGTTTTACCTTTACGTCAATTTATTACAAATTATACACCAAATTACTCTGTTGATTTAAGATTGAGAACAAAACATGTACATTTATCAGGAAATTTGCAGGCATATACCAGGATAGGTTCCAGGTTATTTTTGCTGTTAGCCATTATTAATTTGCCCCCTCAAAGTCACTACCCTCCTTACTTTATTCCCATATAGAAGAATATCAGCCAAATATATATTTTTACTGTATCAGCTAAACATAACACTGTAGTTAATGACATTAAAAAGTTGCCTAAAGTGTGTTATATAATATTGCTTTTATATTGTAAGAATAATACATTTCACATTTTTAGGCCGGCCTATAATTTTAACTAGGCTTATTTTACATCAGTATATATTATTATAATCTTATACTTGGCAGTTCAGCCAAAGAAGAACAAATAATTAAATATCTCAAAGTAAATTTAACACTAAAACCTAAAATAACATAAACAATTATTAAATAAGTTTTACGAAACATCCACCTTAAAATAATCTTTATTGTTTATGGACTAAATTATTGCAAAATACTGAAATGTCTTAATCTGTTTTAAATAAAAACTGTATTCTTCTTTATTTAGAGTGTGCAAACCTTTCAATTACTTTATTGTTTTTTAAAAATATTTTTAACAAAAGTTTTGCTCATAGTTTCTTCTGTTAAAAAGAAAAGCACGGTAAAAGAAAATATTATTAGTTTTTACTTTTTAGCAACGCCTCATAATTAGATCATATCCACTATTTTACGAATTCAAATCTTCAATTTATCCTTAAATCTCAAATCTTCAATCCAAATTCGAATTTTGGAAAAAATTATGAACGAGAGGAAATATAAATATAACAGAATAATATAAAATACAATTAGTTAAATGTTAAATTACTGGTCTGGTACCTGATTGTTAAGTCCATCCTATAATTATTATAAATGATTCTGAACGATCAATCAGGAGTATTAAAGCGTTTAAACAAATTTCGTTTGGATAATTGAAAACAACTTTTTCAAGGATATCCAAAATTTTCTTGAATCCTCGAATCTTGAATATCCTTAAATCTATTTTGATGATTTAATTATTGGTGGATCTAGTGAAAAAGAGCACGATCAGATTTTAAATAAAGTCTTACAAAAGGCTAAAGCAAACAATGTAAAGTTTAATAAAAACAAGTTTCAATTCAGAGTAAAATCAGTAAACTTTATAGGATAAATTGTTTCAAATAAAGGAATTAAAACTGATCCTGAGCATGTCAAAGCTATTATAAATATGGAAAGACCTAAAAGTAAAAAAAGAATTAATTAGGTTACTGGAAATGTCCTGTGCCTTTGCGTTATCTTACTAAAAATGATATTGACTGGAAGTGGCTACCTGAACATGAACAAGCACTTGATCTTTTAAAAAGTGAGTTAACCAAAGCACCGGTATTAGCTATATTTGATAGTTCCAAATCGTTGACGTTACAGTGCGACTCCTCAAGGATGGCCTTGGAGTTTGTATTTTACAAAATGGACATCCTGTCTCCTCTGGATCTAGAAGTCCTACAGAAACTGAACAAAGATATGCTCAGACAGAAAAAGAACTTATAGCCATTACCTATGGCCTTGAAAAGTTTCACCAGCTAACCTATGGCAGACTTGTACATGTTCAAACCGACCACAAACCTTTAGTAACCATTGTAAATAAAGACATTGTAAAGTGTCTTTTAAGTTGCAAAGATTATTGCTTAAATTAATCAAGTATCAAATCAAAATTGCTCATGTACCGGGTAAACAAATGTTTATGGCAGATACCTTATCTAGAGCTTATTTAAAAGACCCAGCTAAAGATGATCCAGAATTAACATATGTAGTTCACTCACTAAGTTACTACTTACCAATGACTGTGGGAAAAAAAAAAGTTCAAAATAGAAACAGAAAAAGACCCAGATTTAAGTTTGCTCAATTACTTTTTTGTAAATGGCTGGCCAAACACAAAATCCAAATGCCCTAATAATGGTAAATTTTACTTTAATTTACAGTACAAAATTACTGTAGAAGATGATTTGTTATTTTTAGATGATAAGCTAATTGTACCAATTTCATTAAAAAAGGCCATGTCAACCTTAATTCGTGAAAGTCATTTAGGGATTGAAAAATCTAAATCAAGAGCACAACAAGTGCTATTTTGGCCAGATATGTGCAAATAAATCCAAGAAGTTGTACTTAAGTGTAAAATATGTGGAACATTTCGCGAAAGTAATGTCAAACAACCGATGATTAGCCATCTACCACCTGACAGGCCCTGTCAAAAATTAGCCACAGATCTATTTGAATTTGCGTCCGATGACTATTTGGTTGTAACTGACTATTATACTATATGGATAGAAATATAAACTTAGACTATTCCTACAATACAACAAACCAGTCCTCAACCAACGTCCCCTCCATCACTAACTATGCCTGAACTTGCATCTCTTATAATAACTATCAGAGGTGGTAGGATAATAAGAAAACCTATGAGACTAGATTTATAAAAATAAGAAAAGTTTTTTTATATACCAGTGCAATGTTTAAATTAACTTTGTTGGAGGGGAGATGTTGTATATTATAAAATGTTTAATATATAAATTATATATTTGACTAGAATAGTTGAGTCACATGAATAGCTCAGCAGTTGTGAAATATTGTGTGTGACCCATATATAAATGAGTTCAGAGAAGCAGTAGAGGCTTTTTTGTTTATATTCAATTATGTATTGTATACTTTATAGTCAAATAAAGAAATAACTAAATACAAACATAACAGTTTTTACTAGCTATTATATGCCCTAGTAATGGGTTAATGTATAAATTTACTATTGATTGTTCTGGCAGTACTCATTAGAAAATGACCGGCCATAGTGAAATACTGTGTAGAGTGCCTGATAGTTAGCCATCTAAAAAGGTCTAAATTAAAGTATGCTTAACCACCACATAGGCCTACTGTCACAAAAATCACCGATTATTTATAATAGGTAAGGCCATATCCTAGACTGCAAGAACATCAATTAGGACTACTAGGGAGGATCAACACAAGGATGTGTGGCACTTGATATTTTCTTTGCTCGCAATGTTTTAACTGGTCATAACCCCCCACCTCCATTTTATTTCCGGATCTGCGTAGATCTCGGGGCATCCCCAAATTACGGTAGCGGGTAGCTACTGATAGCTATACTTATTATTAATGTTTTAGTATGAGAAGACCAACTAAAATATTTTGTACTCTTTCAGGCTATGAGAACATTGTGAAGATCTCAGATTTTGGGATGTCTCGTGAGGAAGAAGAATACATCGTGTCCGACGGCATGAAACAGATCCCCATCAAGTGGACGGCACCAGAAGCCCTTAATTTTGGTAAAATTCAACCTCCATTTGGTAGCAAGCTATACATCCATGATTGTTTTCAGTCCATGGGCTGGGTCACTTTTTTACTCAAGCCATTTATTTTCCACAGCCGGCTTGCTAGGCCTTTTGTAGTTTCATGTGCCTTATAATCCAACTTAAGACTATGGCAGGCACAACATCCAGTCTTTGGCCGTCAATTTATCAATTTAAAAGGGTAAACCCATATTTTCATCAATGATAAATTTTTGCCCGTGCCAGAAATCGAACTCTGGACCCTTAACTCAATAGGCAGACATGCTATCAACTGAGCTAGTGTGTCGGATTCACAAGCTATAATTTGTGTGTGTGTGTGTGTGTGTGTGTGTTTTAACACACCTGCGTGGTTTGAAAAGTAAGAAGGCTAGCAAGAGATTCACCTAGAGATTGAATGGAAAATTACAATGTGGAAATAAAAATAAGATTAAATCGTCAAAGAGTTAAAAGGAGGTACATATTCATTCCCAGGTTTTGTTTCAGGCAAGTACACATCTCTCTGTGATGTATGGAGTTATGGTGTGCTAGCATGGGAAATATTTGCTCGAGGTAACATCCCTTACAGTGGCATGAGTAATACCAAAGCCAGGGAGAAAATAGATGCAGGTAAGCTTCGATGCACTCTGGTTAGACATTAGACATGCAACATTAATTATAATGTTGTGAATGTTTTATGATAATTTATAGTAAGGTTGTGTGAAGTCACCTTGATTTGAAGCAAATTTGAATTGAATATATGTAATATTTTCAAAAGCTGAATTGAAGTTTGAATATACTGGCTGGGTCTGTTGAGAACATAAGCCTCCCCACCAACTCCACCCAGTATCCTTCTGTCTCCCTGAGAACTTTTATGCACTCCCTTCAACCACCTGTCCCTTGGTCTTCCTCTTGGTCTCTTGTCGACTACTTCAATAACCAACATTTTCTTTGGTAGAGCCTGTTCATGATAGGTTTTTACCTTAATGACAGTTCAAAAATCATATGTGTAGGTTTTGGGTTGCCAACACTTGTAAAAGATCACTGTTTTGTTATAAATGTATAGTTTTTTTTAATTGCCTTCTATATTTTACATTTAAAATGATGTAAACTTAAGTTCTTATACTATTTCATTTTTTTTAATAATATATTTTTATCCAACCCGAATCAATATTTTAAACATAATTAAAAGTACTTATTCTTCATTTTGGAACGTAATTGATTATGTGTAATATAGTACATACATTAATACCTTTTAATACCGGCATTGTATTTACTTGGTAAAGAGAAAATACTTGTACTTATTTCATATATAATACAATTTATATATAATCAATGATTTTTTTATTTTATCGTATTTCAAAATATTTAACTGAATAAAATATTTTCATTAACTCTGTGGGTGCATCATTGTAAAAAACCTTGTTTATCGGCATGTTCAACCACATAGTTAAAATTTGTCGGTCACCATTTTGAAGCTATGTTCATTAGAAGTTTTTGTGAAAGTGTTGAGAATATTAATTTTTTCAACTGGAATAAAACGAATAATAAGCTTTGTGTCCGACCTCAAATAAATATATAAATAATATTGGCCTAAATTACTGTGGCTTATATTAAATTCATATATTACCATCTGTTTTCATTACATTTTTCCATAGTGATATCAGCTGTTGGCATAGTGATATATTAGGGACTTCTTCTAGTAACACTTGGAGTTGTCATCCAAGTAAACTAAGGTTGAGAATTAATTATATCTTCTCCCACTCTATTCTCCTCACTGGCTCCTCCGTAACTAATCCGCTCACCCTCTCATTTCTTATATTATCCATCCTTGTCACTCCTATGGTACTTCTCAGAAATTTCATTTCACAGGCTTTAATTCTTGTTTTTCCTACTCCTTCATTACCCATGTTTCCGCTGCATATGTCAATATCAGTACATATTATGTCATTTAGATCTATCACACTTCTGAAAAAAAAAAGCTTCTGCCTGCCTCCGTCTCTGATTTCTTCTCTTATTTTTTGCACTTTACTCTATTACAATCCTCAGGTATAAAGCTTTCCGCTATCTTAAACTGTGCCCCTCTTACTCCCACACCAGTCACCATTTCACTCTTCCATACTATTTTACCACTTCATCCCATGCATCCAACTGCTCTTGAACTTCTTTTTCTTCACTGGCTCATACCATAAGGTAATCCATAAACACCATTAAACTACCCATGCTCTACTGTAACTTACAATCTCTCTCTAAAGCTCATGCTTTATTTTTTAAATTGATAAATATATGTACATGTTAATGAAACTTAATTAATGAAAATGTACACAGGGCATCGCATGCCAGCTCCCGATGGCACGCCTGATGAGATGTATCGTCTGATGCTGCGCTGCTGGGAATACGAACCAGAGAAAAGGCCACATTTTGAACAGATCTTCCTCGTAGTGGATACCCTCTACAGTGCTCAGAGGTAACCCACTGTGTCAAGTTTCACCAGTGCTACGACACTTCGCACAATATCATGTCCATTTGTACATTCGGGAAAGAAAATGTAAAAAAATAAGAGTATTTATTTACAATTGTAACAAAGTTTTTACCTTTTGGTGTTTTTTTTTCAGTAGTGTAAAATTTTAGTGTATATTTTTTCTGCCATACCCATTTTTAATGAAGAAATCATTAGAGTATTCCTCTAATTTGTGTTGATGTTTTTTAACGAAGAAATTATAAAAATTGTTCTGCTAATATTAGTTGGTAACACATGATCTAACATGACAATTTTGAAATCGTACATTACTTTGTATAATTAGGAATGGCAATATCTACGATCTTGTTTCTTTCCTTCCTTGTGTTAAATAGTTTCAGATATTTATGGTACGAAGAAACAGACGCAATCTTATTATTTTTGGTGCTCACTCTTTAACTACTTTTCAAGCACAACTCTTAAGAAATCTTT
>CABFOV010002299.1:22950-51090 GCA_902141375.1 Timema poppense | reverse complement strand
GGGGGTTCAAACCCCCCGCGAAATTTTATGAACAAAATATATATAGCTTTATTTATGGTTCAAACGATATAAAAATTAAAATACAAATACAAATTAGGCGGCTGTGTTATTATAAAAAGCACTTCAAAGAGCTTCTAGAGGTGTTAAATATTTAGAAATTTTCCTAGCGTTCGGCATTTTGGGGGTTATTTTACCATAAAAAACCTCACAGAGCTTCAAAAAGTGTTTAATATTTATAAAATTTCCTACCCTTCGGCAGCTAGGGGGTTATTTTATCATAAAAAATAAATCAGAGAGCTTCTAGAACCGTTTGTCATTTATAATGTTTTTTATCTTTCAGCAATTGGGGGATGTGCTCACCAAACCCCCCCTGAAATTATTGGCTGGCTACGGCCTTGATTACTGCCTCTTGAGATATTTATATGTCTGTGTGTGGGTGTATATATATAAATAATATACACAGGATAATCTTTCCACAAACTGGGCGAGTGATGTAGCCCAGAGATATACATGGGCTACATTACTCGTAGGATGTACAATTGGTGCGTTGAGGCATCCCTGAGGCAACTGTTGCCATGGATTCTCGAATGCACTAATTGTACATCATTCCCATATACCAATGAGATGAGGGTGCACTGACCAATACCAATATGCCAAGGGACCAGTTATAAATTTTAACAAAAAAGGAATGAGTAAGAATGCTCACAATTTTCAAAGGATAATTCAAGCCATATATAACAATACAATATGTAATGATTTGTCCAGTTCCTCTTTACATTGTAAGTCATGTTGTGTGTGTTCCTTCATCGGTTTCTTTCACTTTTTCTTGTACCTTCTTCCATCTTAACTTTATGGACTTTAAAAGTGAAAAGAAGTTTCCTTTGAAGAGTTAAATATTTTATACTTAAATTGTCATTATTTTAAAACCAGTATTGTTCTTTTTTTTAATTAATTTTTATTCACAACTAAATCATGTCCCCTAAAAAAGTCTATAACTAAAGGGAGAGGGGAAAACCAACTTAAATTTGGCACCAACAATCCAAACACGCTTACAAAACTTTAAAGACTGGCAAATTCCTACCGGTAATACTAAATGCTTCTCTTAATTTATAAAAAAAAATTCAAATGCTGCTCTACTTATGCAGAGATTAGGAATCACTATTAATGATGTGTATTTGTTATGCTGTTTTGTGCAAGCTAACTACATAAATTTAATAGTTATGCATGTTTGATGGGGTTCAGCCACTATAAACTAATATTGAACATGCTATGCATTAAATAAAAATTTAACTTTGCTTTAAGAACTTGAATTAATTTCATGATCAGGTGATTGAGGGTAGATATTAATGAACCTTACTACCTCCACATAAATGTAGGTACATTTAAAAAAATATATACCTTCCTCATCCCTATTTCATTAGGATTATTAATATATGCTTTTATCCCAAACAAAAAAGTTTTAAGGGAAACAAAATACTTTTTTATGGTTTATTTCCAAATCCTTTCTATTTATTTTTTTATCGTGCAGTGCTTTCCCTGGTAGTTTTGCATGCATCCTGATCTATTTCCCCCTTTTTCAGGTCCTATTTGTTATGGCTCTAACCCATAGTGTGTAGTGCTGTGGAAACTTCTGCCATCTCTTAGCTGTGATATGTACTACGTCCAAGCCCTCGCATGAATGCATGCCTGTCTCATTTGTGAATGAAACTAAAAAAAAATAGTTAGTGCCAATCACAAGATATTTCAGGCAAGACATTACTGAAAAAAAAAACCTGTTATGAGATTAAGTCTAAAAATAGAATAAAACATTCAGCACAATTCTACAGAATCTAATCAATCTTGTTAAAAGTTCATTATTGTAAATATTTATGTATTTAACACCTTCCCCAAGTGTTTTGTTTGTGTTTGCATGTTCCAAGATCTCGATGTGCGTGTATGATCACTTATTTCTCTTTATTTTCTGATTTATTATTAACTTATCTTTTAACGTGTGCTCGAACAATTTTCTATCTCAATAAATTATACATTTAAGTCCTTCATTATAATACTTGTTGTATAACAAACATTGTTTTATTAATTCTTGGAGTACAACTCTTTTTTAGTAATGTAGCTTGATAAACGTATTATTTAGTTTATTATATTTATCTCTTGTAGTTTATGGTCATTTTCAAGCATACCTTAAAAATAAACCATCGATATTTAATGTAACATTATAAAGTCCAGTGAACTGATTTAATTAATCTCTTGTATATATTTCAAATTCCATAGGTTAATATTATTATAAGTAGAAATGAACAAGATTCTTGAAAGTTTTTTAATTTAAATTTTCTTTACTCCCATGAAAATAAAAAGTGCATTTATTTACTAACTTGAATCTAATATTTTCAAGTTAAAATGGTTTGAATCAATATCCAAATATTTTATGAAGAAATGTTATCAAATTCAAATTGAGTATTAGGCTAAATTATACATATATTACACCCCATTTGTGAATTTGCCCATGTCATGAACCATGTAAATTTTCTGCCCAAACAGTGAACTGGCCCCTCTCTACTTACCATTTCCAAAACTTGACCAAACATAGTATAGTTCATAATATCGCAGCTTCAATCGTTAAACAATTCATGAACTGGACAAGCAAGGAATTGGTTTAGTATTTAAGTTAATTTAACATTTAGTCATTTTAGGCTAAGTTGTTTGTAATACTATTTGAAATTTTGAATTTGATATAAATATTTCAAATATTAATGCTATATGAAATAGAGCTTTAGGCTAAATCATGGTTTAAATTAGGTGTAATAGCCAGCATACTTAACTTAGTGATACAGGAATATAAATTGTTTGTTTTTTTATCTAAAGAATTTATATTCCAGAATAACCAAGTTAAGTGTGCTGGCTATTCCATTAAATATATATTAATATTCAGAATTTCAAAGCTTCGCACAGACTTAGTGTTTTGTCCCAATTTCTACTTTAATATAGCCCCAGTAAGTGCTGAATATCCCTTTCATTTTAGTAAATAAAGTTATGCATAAATCAAAATACAAAATTAAATAATTAGCTGACCTTTTAATCACAAAGACAAAAGAAATAGAAAACGCCAAGTCATCTTTAAGTCTCATGTTTTAAAATATCATTTTAGCTATTGGGTTTAATTTTGTATCAAAGTAATCTTTTTACAAGATCCATAAAAAGTGTATTTAGTAATTGAGGCAGTCTCTGGAATAAAGGCCTATTGCCTAAAATGTAATTTTGAATAAATGCCGTTTGAATATTCCATTTTAGTGCAACAGCTTTTAATTAGTAGCATTACTTTTATGATAACTTAATTTGGGGGATTTGTTCTTATATTATATTTGTCACATTGAATATAGTTGAAATTTTAACATAAATATTTCTCCTTTGATAGCTTCCATTCTTATCCTCTCACCAGCACACTTTTTTTTTAATCTGCTCCTTCCTTCTCTTTCTTGGAATCTCCTCATTACATGCCCATATCATTTCAGTCTTACTTCCTCTACTATCTCATGTACCCCCACTCTTTCCCGGATAATATAATTCCTTATCACAAAACTAGTAAAATCTTGTAATATTACAAGATTTTTTTTAAATAATCTAAACAATTTATACAACAATATCACTCATATAAGTGTGCTGGCTATCCCTCTAAATTCTTTAAATTTAAAAATTATACCTGGATACAGTAATCGAATGTGGAAGCTTTGGCTTAGTGCACAATTGTTTGATTCCTGTGCCCAGGTGTTATTTGCCCATTTAAAGAATGATATTTAGATGTGGCTATAACTTTAATCAACAACTATACTCCATTCACGGTAGGAATTACTCTCTGAAAGGTCTTTTTTCCTACCAATATCTTACTATGTAATAGATTTCTGGTAGGGAAAAAGGCCTTTCAGAAAACAATTCCTACGCTGAACAGACTTTATAATAACTTGGCTATTTAATCCTAAGGCAAATAGTAGTTTCTTCTGATATTAAATAATGCAAGCATGTTGACACAAATGTGTCCATTTGCACCTTCTTATCTGATCTTAAAATTAGTAGTCCACATATTGGAATGTAACTGGTTATGACTGACAAGTTTGATTTTTAAAATACCCACAAAACAAGGTTTATTTAATTATTCAGCTAAATTTGCTTATTTATAGAACTAAAGAACACTTCCATCCTAATTTATTTTATTGTGAGTTTGTGTTTAAGACTTGTTTTAAGAGGGCTGAAAATAGTGATTTATTTATATTCACAAAACCCCTAATAATTTACATATAAAAAAGAATTGCAAAGTTCACTTTTTGATTTGAAATATACCCTAATCACATTTTATGAAATATTCCTTAAGGTGAATTTAAATTTAAATGATTTTAAAAAAATTGTTGGAAAAATAAATTTAATGTGGATATTAATATTGATTTAGAATATACATATTATTTGCAGACTATTTTATTACATAAATTAACATATTTTGCTCAAAGCCAATCGATTAAATATAATTATATGCGATTATTTAGAAGATTTTTGTCATGTGAACATTAATTTGGAATGTGTATAAAAGTACAAAATTACAAAAATGGAACCTATATTTGTATTTTAGACATCAATATTTTTTATTAGTGAAGTTTTAAATTTGTCAAAGATGATTTATATGTATAAAAAAAAGTTAAATCAAAACTGTTAGGTATTAGAAATGAAGTCTTTAAGTTTCCAAAGCTTCTCATACTTCTACAACTTATTGAAATCTCAAACTATTAAGATCTTGAAATTAAGTAATTTAAGTTCTGAATATATATTTTTTATGTATATTTTTAGTTCTCATTGTATTTATCATTTGTAGCATAACATTGTTTTTATCTATAAGTTCTTTATTAAATTATTGATAAGTAGAAATGAAATGTTGATTTTGGAGTGAATAAAAGACCTGAACCTGTGAAATAAAAAGTTCATCATTGTCAAATGAATTTATTTTACTTCTTTCAAAGTTATTCTTCATACTTTACTTGTGTTTACAAATCATACGTTGTCTTTAATTTTGACCAACACAGGACAGCTACAGTCTCGTCTCCATTGTTTATTTCACTATTGGTACATTCCTTCATTTTTAAATATTGTACAAAAGTTTAAGGTGGGATGGAAAATAACGAACATTAAAGTCTGTATTTTTTCATTTTTATAACAAAAAACCTTTTTGGTTCAAATAAATCCAATATTGCTTCAGTCGATATATTTAGTTTGATTTCTACTACTTTACAAATCCGAATCTTGGAGAAAAAAAAAGATGAACATAAGAGGGAATAGGACTGTAACATAAATGACCTAAAGATTCCAATCAATAACTTAAAATTTGAAATAAATTCACACGATTGAATCAAACATGTCCTTTACAGATGACAACTGAAAAATAGCTACCTAATCCCAACGCAACCTTTTCCACTTTTCATCTTAATTGTGGCATCTCACTAGGAATGTGTATTTTACAACCACACAAGCACAGAGGATACAATGTTCATTGCTTGCCCTACATTATCTTCTCATTACGACAAATGTGGGTTGAAAAAATGTATATTTGTGTGCATTTAAAAAATATACTTATTCAAGACATGCCTAAAAATGACCAATAAAAAGTTACAACAAACATGGGATCATGAACAAAATTTACGGACATACGGTAANAAAAAAAAAAAAAAAAAAAAAAAAAATGGCATGGTATCAAAATTGTAATTAAATCATTTTAGCAAAAAAAAAAAGCTAACTTTTAGCTACCATTTTTAATATTCTTTTGCATTTTATGTTGGTACATTTTTCCAAAATTCGAATTCTTAAGATATAGTAATGGATTTCACTAACTTCTAATTTTTATGGAAGAAGTTTTCCCTATAAAGTTAATATTTTGTGAAAGCTCAAAAACATAAAAAAAAAATCAAGTTTCTGCAGTAAATCTTCGAGAATGACTCGATACTTACACAAAGTGTGTGAACACATGTCAAAGATTAAAACTTTAACTCACTGGGAAAGTGTAATAAAAAACAACAACTTTGAAGTAATATTTGTATTGTTTCTTGACTTCAAGTGAGATGATTTTAAACACATTTTTCCATCAACCGTCATGAACACTATATCAGTTCATAAGTAGAGTTTTATCAGTTCATCACTGACAGCAGATGGTGTAAGAATACCTATATCTGTGAACAATAGTGTGATGTAGGATGGAGGAGTATAATCGACCAGAGGATGTTGTTTACTTAGGTCCTTGGCTCTTTTACTGGTTGTGTACTGAAACAATTATACAATTACAAAATATTGTTTGAAAAACTAAATTTTTATTAATCTCAATCAAATATCTTACTTGCTTATCTATGACGTTAGGAACTCAACAGTTAATTGCCTCACTTGTAAAAGTATGCCACCTATCCCTATCTTGAGCTAGGTATCCAGCCCACTTAATTATACCATATCTCTTTCAGATCCATTCTGATGTTATCCTATTTGCGTCTAAGTCTCCGCAATGGTCCTTTCCCATTGGATTTACCAGTCAGTACCCCCTGTAGAAGTTTCTTGAATCTCTCATTCACGCTGCATGTCCTGTCCTATGTAATCTACAAGGTTTGCTTATCTTAAAAAGTCTTGTGGTGAGTACAGGGTATGTGACTCATCATTATGTAACCTCCATTCACCAGTATATTCATCCCTTTTTGAACCAAAATATCTTCCTAAGCACCTTGTTTTCAAAAACCATAATTTTATTTTCGTCATGTAAGTTAAAATACCACATTTTACAACCATAAAGAACAACCAGTTAAACTTTTATTTTGTGTATTTTAAGTTTTACATTCCTTGAAATCAGACAAAATAACTATGAGCATTAAGTAATTGTTTATAGCATTTGGATTGGTTGTGTTGCAACTTTAAACACTATGGTTAGTTTATTGTATTAAATTATGCTGGGATAACGATCAACTTAAAATTCACTTAATGCAAAGAAACTAAATTGTGATCAGGATTCACGTAAATTAACATAACTCGATGTAAAACGAACAATAAATTTAGACTGTTCCATAACAAATTGTTCACTAAAATGAAACCCAATCCTTTAGGGTTAATTAGGCTACAAGCAATTGCAATAGAAACTTGGTGGACATAAAAAATAAATTTTAACAAGAAGCCACACTGTCTTAAAGTTTGTGAAACAGGGGGGAAAAAATGTGTCTACATACCATAAACAAACAGATAAAGTACTATATAGTCTTGTCAATGTCACCAAATGAACAAATGAAATACTAAATAGCTATGATTATTTTTACTTTTACATCCATTACTGTTTCCAGCCTGTGGTCTGGGTCGAGTTTTTATTCAAGCCATATATTTTCCACTAACGGCTTGCTAGACCTGTCGTAGCTTCATATGAATTAAAATCTAACTTAAAGACTATAACAGGCACAAATTCCAGTTTCCGGTTGTTAAATTACCACTGTGAAAGGGTAAACCCAAATTTCACAAATTAAAATTTTTCAGCCATGCTAGGAATTGAACCTGGGACCCTTAGATCAGTAGACACGCTACTGACTCGGCTAAGGTCTCGGAAAGACGTGTTGATGTTGCTCACAATATGATTGACTGGATATGGACATGGTACTCTTCATTTAACGTTCACTTAACATGAAAGTTTTCCCTGAACAACTCTTGAGTTAAGTGATTAAGTTAATTGCATCGTGATGGCTTGCATTTAAAAACATTAGAACTGTTACATTATATGCAAGTTAAGTGAACGTTAAGTTGATTGTGATCCTGGCATTAATATTCTTCAGGCATGTCAATACTGAATATCATTACTTAAAACTAAACAATTATAGTGAGGTTAAGGTTAAGAAAATGTACCACCACGACATGGAATAAATTTTCTCAGTGTGGGGGTACGCATAGTCCACATTTTTAGTTTGAAGCTAGCCTGAATAAAATATTAGATATGTTTGAAAAAATATTATACTGCACTTATTTAATATATACATACAAATGTATGCACTAAAATAATGTAGAAAATGTTTTATTTCACAATCGTTTGTGATATTCCATTCAAAGCTAAGCAATCCAGTTATTAACACAACATACAAATAAACTACCTTAGATTTTTATCCATACTAATATTTTTTATCACCGCATATTACTACATGTTCAGGTTATATGCATAAGGTCTGTTCACAATAGGTTTTTACCTAGACGACAGTTCGAAAATCATATCTTTAGGTTTTGGGTTACCAACACTTGTAAAAGATCACTGTTTTGCTATAAATGTAAAGATCTTTAATTACCTGTTATACATTACATTTAAAATAACATAAATTTAAGTTTTTGCATACTATTTCATTTTTTTAAATAATTTCTTTTTATCTAACTCGAAACAATATTTTAAACATAATTAAAAGTACTTATTCTTCATTTTTGAACGTTATTGATTTTGTGTTATATAGTGCATACATCAATACCTTTTAATACAGGCATTGTATTTACTTGGAAAAAAGAAAATTCTTGTCAATTTTTTTACATACAATAAATGATTTTATGATTATTTTATTGTATTTCAAAATATTTAACTGAATAAAAATTTTTTATCAACTGCATGTCTGCATCATTGTAAAAAAACTTGTTTAGTGTAATGTTCAAACATATGGTTTAAATTCGTCGGTCGCCATTTTGAAGCTATGTTCGTTAGAAATTTTTGTGAAAGTGGTGTGAATATTTTTTGAAGTGGAATAAAACGATAAATAAACTTTGTGTTCGTCCTCAAATAAATATATAAATAATATTGGCCTAAATTACTGTGGTTAACTATCACATTAATATATTACCATCTCTTTTCATTACAGTCATCCAAAGTGATAGATGTAAGGTGTTGGTGTAGTGATATATTATTAGGGACTACTAGTAATATTTTTAGCTGTCATCCAAGTAAACTTAGGTTGTGGATGAATTATACATAATAATTACTCTAATGAGTTAGGGAGGATGAAGGTAGCGTTTTAGAGGTAATCTACTCAGTATTTGCGTAGAATGAGACTGGCAAGACATTTAGGAAAAACCACCCTTAGTAGACCCGACCAAGATTAAAACCCAAATCTTCAGCAGACCAGTCTAACACGAGAATTACGCCTTAGACTTTGGACACTGCAGCGGGCCCATACTAATATTAATTTATGATGTGCATATCAGCTGAGAATGGTAATAAATAAACAGAAATTAGTCTTACTGCAAATCTTAACCCTTTGAGTGCCAACATCGCTCAGAGCAATGCGCGAAATATTTGCTAAAATTGCCAACGTCGCTCACATCAATCCCATGTTTTCGAGCTCTTAGTTCAGTATTAAGTCAACAGATGGGGCAGATTTTATTTCCACTGCATTCTCTTATGTTCAAGCTACTTTTATTTGTCTTTGCACTTAGAGTTTTGATATATCGAACATGATAATTATTTTCTAACTTTTTGAGTTTTATCTTTGGTCTTGTTTGTAAACATAGTTACTAAAAAGAAAGCTGTGATTCAAGACACAGAAATACTTGCAATATTTATTGATAGCTCAAGAGAGAATGATCAGTTTGTTAGTGATTCTGAATTTGTAAATAAATAATGAAACTGAATAGGAATTATATTTTAGGGAAAGTGAAAGATCGGAACTAATAGAAGTGGCAACTGACATTGATAAGATGAGTGTGAATACGAGTGATTCCTATTAGGATTAAATAAATCTTGAAGATCAGGATAATCCACCACAACCTCTACATTATTATGCAGAAGTACCAGGTTTGAAGTCTCCTCACTCCCCCCTATTTTGATTCTAAGCCAATTATTTATTTTACTATAACCCTGTAAAGTTGATGATCACTGAAACAGCTGCTGCTATGCATAACCCAAGTTTAGCGTAAAATCTAAAGTTTTTTTTAAATCTTGTTATTTACTCAGTTTTTTTATGTTCTTTTCAGTGATTTCAAGCTATTTAAATTTTCAAAACTTAAAAATTAATATTAAATAAAACAATTTTTTAAATATCTTGGCTAGTGATTTTTTATTATATTTAAAAATTAAAAAAGTATATGTATGATTATATAATCAGATTGGCAAACATGTTAGCTAGTTTATGTAAAAATTTGAGTACAAGAAGCTCAAAGACTAATGTGTCATTAAAATTTAAACAAAATCCTATATTTTTCAGAAAAATAGCTTGGCACTTTTAGCACATTTTTTTGGTCATGTCTCTTGGAAATTAAAGGGCTAAGCCAAGTCAAAATTTCCTATGCTTTCCTCCTAGTCAATAATAAAGCTTTGGTTCCTTGGAGTTAAATTCAACCCTGATAGTACATATTAAATACTGACAGTTGCACTTAGGGCCAGTTTCATAGTCAAATTTAGTACACCTCAAGTGCAGCGCTACACTAAGTTCATGACGACACCTACCTAAACTCGAATGGAATGGGCCGTTCTCACATAGGAAACTGGCCCATTCCATTCTGGTTTAGGTAGGTGTCGTCTTGTATTTAGTGTAGCGCCGCACTTGAGGCGTACTAAATTTGACTATGAAACTGGCCCTTAGAGTAGAACTAAATCACTAATCTTAAATTATCTAGAGTGGAACTAAACTACTCATATTATATTTACTAAATAAAAAAAAACGACCCGGACCATAGGCAGGAAACAGTAATGGATGTGAAGTAAAATTATATGATCTAAATAGCAATGCAATCAAACTTTGTATTGCTAGTTGTCAAGAGTACTGACCAATTTCGAATCAGTATCTTAGAAAATGTGATAAGCATTAATTATACAACTAGTATTTACCTTAAACTCATTAGGTAGGTCCTGTTGGTTAAGAGGATACAGTCTGACAAACTTGAAACTCTCTGTGAGTACATAAAAAGGTTTCTTCATTTCTCTAGCACAGACTGCCATAGTGAAACTTCCAACCTGAGCAGAATACATTACAAAACTAACAATTACATATTTAATTTTATCACCAAAAATATTAAATATTATATAAGGGCTTAAAAGTTGCACCAACATAAAAGTATCCAATAGCATCATGAACACAACAATTTAAAAACAACAAAAAAAGAGAAAAACTACATTGAATATCACCGCTGAGGAAACTGCAAGACTTATGGAGAAAGGCTTTATCTATCTATCTATCTCTCTCTCTCTCTTTCTTTCTCTCTCTCTCATGGTTAAATGTTGCCAAACCTCCACACTTTCAGTTATGTTGGAAGGTGATGTGCTGAAGTAAGGAGTTAGTGGCAACATTGATGAACCAGCATTGCAAAATTTGTAATATATTTTAGGGAAAATTGGCCACGTGTAAACAAGAGAAAGACATCATTTACTAACAGTAGGCAAACAGTTACCTCCAAAAAGGTATTCAGTGTAATGTGGATGAGGTGTATGTGAACCAAGCACTCGTTTATAACCAGGATTTGGTTTTTCACAGTCATTACTTTGAGCATGTATACTACCTTGTTGATGATGCCGCCACTCTCCACCACACCCTCGGCTCCCACCATGACTAGATCCACTTGTTCCATCACATATGCAACTGCAGAGTCAAGGATCACAGTGCATGAGATGTTGCAATCTTCCAGTTGCCGTTGCATCACTTCACTAAAAATTTATATTTAAAAACTATCAGTAGATGCACAGATATTATCTATGAAAATTGATTGGCACCTTTATTTATTAATGCATTAGAGCGTTGATAATTCAGACGTCAACAATCCAGATCGGCGATAATCCATATCACCAAGAAAAAATATAATTTTATTTATAAAAATAACCAGATTGGTATCAATATTCAAGATTTTAAGAGCGAAGTTATTAGCCACAATACTAGGTTTTCAAGACTGTGACAAAAGCGATGCAAATGAGTGGCTACTAAATGATGAAAATGACCTTGGATCAAATTTTAAATTACGAAGAAATAGCTAACATTGTAGCTGAGGACAAGTCCACCTGCGATTATGGAAGTGAAGAAGATGATGATGGAGCTGTAGAACCTTCACAAGCTGATGCATTCAACGCATTGGAAACTCTTATGTCTTGGCTTGAAAGGCAGCCCGAGTGCACTATTATGCAAAGTGTGTTACTATGAAGAATCAGCGACATGGGCGCCAAAAAAAGAACCTTGACCCTTACCCTTGCTAAAAAAAAATATTAGATTTTTGCCTTATTATATTCCTTCTGAATTTGTAATATTTAGCAACAAATAAAATAAATTAAGTTTGTTGTTTAAATAAATTGAAAATGTTTCTACCTTAACAATGAGTTTTCATAAGTATCCTGTACATGGTTATTTTTTTATTTTTGATATAGGTACTGTATTTTCGAAACTCTGAACAAATTGATAATTCGAGCTGGGTCAATCCCCAATTAGCCCGAATTATAGATGCTCTGCTGTACGTCTAAATGCTCTTTGCAAACTATTTTTTCCAGAAAAATAACACATTTTCTACAATTGTTCATTTAGACAGCTTTTGATAAGTAGATATATGTTTTAAAAATGTATTATATACACCAGGGATATTTGGATTTAAGGTGCAAATCTTTATTAGTTTTATGAAAACTACAAATGTTATAATAATATTAATATAATATAGAATGCTCAATATAATAGAGCATTGGTGAATGATGCATAAGGGTTCAAGATTTGAATACCTATACAAAATACATTTTTCAAACACGTCACTTGTATGTTTTTATTTTAAAATTATTACTAATTAAAATACAGTAGTCTCAATTATCTGAACTAAACGAGACTGACTGACAGGTAGTTGGATAATCAAAATGTCTGATGGTATGAGAATAGGGAGATGGAGGCAGTGGGAGACAAACCAACCCAAATTAAATAGAAGCTCAGACTAAGTATGATATAAGATTTATTAGTAATGATTCTACAGTATGATATAAATAATGTAATAAATTACAGAGCTATTATTTTATTTAGTAAAAATAGCAATACATTTTAGATTACTAAATGCAACTTTTATTTGATAGTATGTTGGATAAAACAGAATGTTGGGTGGCCGAAGGTCGGATAATTGAGACTCTCATGTTTACCAAGATTATTATTAACGTCTTACTACCCATTCGGGTTATAAGCAATTTACGAAGATAAATATTTTATTTCATTAAATGTTTATTTTCTGTTTTCTGTGAGTTCACACACATTTAAAGGAAAATATCCCAGCATATTGTGGTGCTTCATCTAACATTATTTTTCAGCCTCATCAATGTCATTCTCCCAAAAGACTAAATTTCTTGTGATGGGAAGGTCGAGGTTTGAATCTCAACCAGGTGCTTTGAGGGTGGTATTCCAAATGTGATTTATTACCGTGATTTTCTAATCCCTTCTCTAAGTTAATGATGGTGCACTTTCAAATAACCTACCCCTTGCCTAAACCTTAGATTAAGCTGGTAATAGTCATGGTGTTAACTGAAATAATTAATTAATAATATCAACTTTTTATTATAAATAACAAAATAATTGTCCCGGCAGAAATTTCTAAGTCATGCCATTGTTCAGAGGGGCACCTAAAAATTTACTTTGGGGGTGGGCACTCAACCAAGTCCGTAACCAGAATGCAATTTTGCAGAGGTCCAATAAAATAAAAGTGAATATTAACCACCTCTAAAAAGATATTTGGAGTTGTCTTTATGGTGACTTAGGGCAACTATAATGTAAGTCCAGCACATGACTATTTTTCAGGTTGTAGTAGGCCTACTTATAATAAAAATCAATCAAATGTTATAAATTTATACAATTTAGTTTCAAACTATACAACTATTTTGATATTTACTCTTTATAAATTAGGTAAATATATGTTTGAACAGGTAACAAGACAGTATTAATACTTTATCTGACTAAAACTCCGCATGTAATGTATTGAATATATTATTTTTGTGATTTTTACAAATATTGCGAATTTCAGGAGTATGGTACCAACTACTTTTAATGTGTATAACAAGACAGCTTTTGAATATCAAATCATAATCTTGGTTCAAAATGTAGCCAATTCATTTGACTCATTTCAGTGTTCTATATTTTAATTATATTTAATATAATTCGAGTTTTTATTAAAATTATTTGGGGTCGAGGGGAGTGGGTCAGCAAATGCTCCATTTGTCGCCTTTTGAGTTCACCATTGCCATTGTTTATGTGTGTCTATTTGAAAGCATATTTACCCACTGCTGTCTGGAGATGATCTAGTAACATACACTTCAAACCTCTTGTTGGCTTTGGCTGCTTCTTTCATGGCCAGCAAGACTACACGGGATCTGGAGTGTGTAAGCACTCTCTGGAATAAAACAGTCAACTTTCATTCTCAAGGTGGCTGTAGAACTTCCATCATTAAATTTACCAATTTTTTTCCTAATTTTATTTTTCTTCTGATCTACCCATTTCAAGTTTTCCTTTGTGAGTAACAATCCTTGCATTTATTACATTGACCACAATATGGTATATTTTAAAAATAATGCTAATAGTTACTAAACAAAAAATTTATGTTTTTAGACACAAATTTAATTTCACTGCTTTATCTATATTTTTTGACTTTTTTCTTTTCTTTTCAGGGTTGTTTTTCCTGCCTGTCAAAACCATGATTCAAGATGTTGACCTGTGCAAACTATAATAATTGATGCAAAAACCTAGCCATTTAACAATGTGCCATTTATTTAACACTTACACAACCATCAACGATGAAATCCGCTGCAAGTTTAGCGACTTTTCCCCTAGCTTCCATCAATTTCTTGAGGAAAAGCTGACCTCGATGCAACATAATGCTCTTGCAAGCCTCAAATGTCTGTTAAAAAGAGTATAAAATTTAATTCATGTATTGAGGTTGGAATATATGAATATATTTCTTTTGTATCAGGATTTTGCCTGCTTAGGGACTACGTGAAATTTTCCTACACTGGGGCATAGTGCAACTTTAAACTATCGGTATGTTGTTGTTAACTATCAGTATGTTGTTGTTAAAGCAGGAGTGTATAGTATGAGATAACCATAGTGAATTTTAAAGAATGTTGTAAGAAAAGTTAGTTCTGCAAATCATTTGACCCCAACTTTCTCAGTAAAAATTTCTGTTGAAGTTAATTATTGAATTTGACACCCTAGAGTGGCGAGAGCATGTATCTAACATGTCAATAATGTTCAGATTATTTTGTATGGCCATTGGAATTTTGAGTAGCAAAATTGACTATGTGAGTGTAATTAATCTTTACAGCAATACACAATAGTCAAAAAAAAATTGTAGCTGAAGAGATGTTTATGAAAAATTGTAGCCATGTGAATACAAACATTTTATAAATTATATACAATTTTTAATAATTAGCTTACCTACTTTTTAGGAGATGAAATTAATGACTTTGTCACAATATTTAATTTCTAGGTAATTAAAAAATTTAGTTTTAATTTTATTCAAGACATAGGTGGGGAGGAAAAACCCTTTCAAAAGCTTGTGAATACCACATGTCAAGAAAATCTTCTCATGTGTAACATGTTCGCCAACCATGCCATAGACAAAAGAGTGCTTCAGCTACTATGACACTGCAAGTTTATTGAGTTTATGTAATTTTTGTAAAAATGGGGCAAATAAACTATGAGGGAAAAGCTGCATCTCAAGTTTTTATTCAAGATGTCTATTATGTATTTCTGGGCATTAAAGGATAATTTGTAGTTTTCTCTTAAAAAAGAAGTATCAGTGTGGTTTCAATAGTAGAATAATCTACAACACAAAAATATATTTAGAGAGACGTAATTTGTACATTTGTATCAGCCATGGAAGAATGGAAAATCACAATGTGAATAAAAAGTCCTGAATGCAACCAATCAAGCTTGGACTACGAACTCCCCTGATCAGAGTCACATCTCTTAACCTAGGGCCGCACTGCAGGTGGGTAGTGGGTAGCTCGGAGGCTAGAGGGTGGAAGCTCGTGGGTGAAGGGTGGATATAGTCCAGCCGCACTGCACGATGGAATAATCTAGGTATCACCGTGGGTCCCATATCGCTTTCCGCTTGTAAACGGCCGAGATCAGCAGCATCTCCATAACTTAACGCGTGGTGGCTAGGTGAAATTATCCAACACAACTGATTCCCTCGCTACATGCCTGGCGACTTGCTAGGCTGGTTGGGTGGGTTGGAGGACCCAGTGTGGCCGGTGCCGTCTGGCTGCATGTGACGGAAACGTGGCTGGTGGGTTGCTTGGCGACTCTCCACCCACTACCCTCGAGATAAACAACTTGCAGTGCGGCCGCACCCTTAGGGTGGGAGTCCAGGGAACACAAGAAAAGGACAGTGTTTTGCAGTTTCTATAGCAAAACATTTGTTTGGCCAAAATAAGTTGAATATTTCTCCAGTAGAGTTATAGAGTTTAATTTTCTTCCCATGTTCATATCAACAGTTCTCAAATATCGGTCAAGGGTTTCCTGGAATTTAATGACAGCTTTTTTCTTAATTTAAAATATTTTTCATCTATGTTCATGACATAAACTTTAATTGAACAATTGTTGAGGTCACTATGTAACGAAAATTAAGCTCTATCTCTATATATTTTGACAAAAAAAAGTTTTGCTATAAAAACCGTAAAAACACTGACCATTTCTTGTGTTTCCTACACTCCACCTTAACCACTACCTAACTCTTTTGGTCATAGTTGCTAATAATAGCTTAACTATTGTATTCTAACAACAAACTGTTGTGCATTACCTTTGTATCAAGTTTAGCAAGGGTAATAAACCTGAGAAACAGCTCACAGCCTGATGCGACAGCAGTTACTGGATAGTCTGTGTTTTTCATTGTATCTACAGCAACCTGGAAGTTTGAGTCCAACTCTTGAACAGTTTCAGCTGTAAAAATACAGACATTTCACCTAACATCAAATAATTTTTAATCCAAAAAACACTGATTAAAAAAAGTAAAGTTATTTTTAAAGATTACTTTGTCTTGTTCAACATTCATTACAAAGTTAAGAAACAGGGGTAGGCAATGTAACATGTCGGTCCTATTTGAATAAATTAAAAAATGGTACCAGGACATGAGAAATGAACCCAGGACCTTTGACTTAGCGCACCAATATTTTAACATTGAGCTATTCAAGGATTGTCCTATACTCAGGGTCGTTCTTTTCTCATAGTGGATGTGTGGATATCATTGGCTACTAAGAGCTATCAATGATGTCACAGCCACCGGCAACTCAGTTGTGGCTTTATGGTGCCAATAGTACAATGCTTTGTATGTTCCAAGGGAATCAAGATGATATTGTGTTGCTTTCATCAATGTCAGTCCTAGTTAAACATACAACTAAATTAAACACATGGTTGGACTTTTAAGAGAAAGCTATGATCTGATTAAAATATTTTTTAACTAAAATACAAATTAATTTAATAAAATAAAACAAAAGGTTTGTCCTAGCAGCCTCTGTTTGAATTTCATTTACTTGTCAGTGGTAAGGTGAACCAATTCTTTCTTCTTATTGCTCCTAGTATCATTAACTAATGTACAATATTATTTGGGTCCGGTGTTCAATCCTCAGTCCTGGCATAGATTTATCTGATTGCCGATGCCGATGATGATGATGATGATAATAATAATTATAATCTTCTGCAGTAACCACACTTTCTCTTTTTCGGCAAATTTCTTATATTTGGTTAACTAATATTTTCTTATCCTAACGAAAACACACTTGCACATCCACTCTGATAATTTTACATTTAGCAAACTCACAGAGTGCTTCATTAAAAACAAAAATGTAGTAAAGATCTGAGTGAACACCTCCACTGGAAGTCAAAATATTAAAATAAAGTAATAATATATATTTTAAGGCTAAATAATGTATATTTAATCATTAGGTTTCTTTCCAACCTAGCTTAACACAACCATCATTATTATAATTACTCGGCTGACTTGATATAAACTTGCTACTATTCCATTTATTAATAAATTAGAATCTCAATTAATATTCACAAAATAAACAATTTAACTATCGTAGGCTAGTATAGGATTACAAAATATTTTAAGAGATCATGGATCAAATGACATGTTGGTCTAATATGTTACATTTAAGTTGTGTAAATGTTGTAAAAATAAAATATTTTAAAATAAATATGATTATAGTATCATTGGATTCACCGTTTCCTTGTGAGAATAGTGATGGAATTAAATTTTTATTGATAGAGAACTTAGTTAGTAATGTTTTAAGTTAATCTTGTAGCTTGAAATATTCATAATTTTAACAAATAAATTTAAAACTACAGTTGCCTAAAACCTCAATTCAAGGCCCAATTATTGCCTGAAACTTTACAATTTTCCTGGAGGAGAACCCTCAGCCCCCGTTTTAACTGGGGGATATTAAATGCCCCCACACCGCTAAGTGTTCTCATCGTTGCCCTTGTCACCTGATAATTTTTTATAATTTCCGAACGCCTAGAGTTGGGAAACTCACTGTCTCACCCATCCCTCGCCCCAAAATATATTTTGTGCGACCCCCTGATCCCCGATTGAATTTCGTATAAATTAATATATAAATAGTGAAGATTCACAGTATGGTTAGTTTTGTATAAGATTAAATGTGTAGAAAAATATTATTTTATCTTCTCCTAAGGTAAATCTATGTTTATTTATATTTTTTTCATGTCCAGGCCTATTTGATGTACTGAATATTGAGTAATTAATATTTAGAGCATACATACCTAGTCTATGCATACAAAAGTGGCATCTTGGCCTATGCCTCGTTCTTATTTCCTACTAAAGGAGATGTGGACAAAATTAGCAATTAAAAACATACTTACACTTGTCTTTTTCCAAAACTTTTAATAGTGTTATTATTGCCGCCATCCCAGCGGACACATCTTGTTCTTTTTCTAATATTTCACTAAAGAAAATTTCAATTTCTGAAAAAAAAATGGTCATGCCTTGAGTTATTATATTTCTACTTTGGGAACCAATATCACAACACATCTAGTAGCCCTACTGAATGTTAAGGACAAACAAATGTGCCAATTGGGCGTTATTATTTTTATTATGTGATTTTTTGAACTGTAGAGAACATAGTAGAAATTGTAGGCCTACTACTGTACATATTGATACTAACCAAGAGAGGTATGTTTTTGTGCCATATTGATAATTGGCAAGATTGGCATCTGTGTCACAAGCATAAGACAAACAAACCTAGATGTTATCTTTTGGAGAAATGGGCCTACTTTGTTTGGTTCATTCCTAAATGATTCAGCCTATGTAACAAAAAAAATCCCCTTTTTTTCATTACCATCTCTTCTATCAAACTGAAAGCTTTTATTTAGGCTACTTGTAGTATTCATTTTACTAGTACTAATTCATCTTTTTTTATTTGCTAATAATTGTATCATTTATAAATTGAGCTAATAATATCTCCTTCAAATGTTTGACAAATTAATTTAAATAAAACTTTTTAATTAGCCTGGGTGACTACTAAAAGAGTTATTCCATTAAAATATGGGCTTATGTGTGTTAGACCTAAATAATTTATGATTTTATACATGACATAGCCTTGTACAAACGCTTTTTTATAATAAATCTTAAAGCCTTAGCCCAACATTAATGGTGATAACTATTTGGTTTCTTATAATATTTGAAAATACCTGGGAACAGGTTAACAATTGTTTTGCATACTTATATTAGTGTGATACTAAAGGGAATGTGGGATGGGGGGAAAAACATAACCAAATTAAGGATATTTAGGATTTTGTAGCTGTGTAAGGTACGTTGTGTATTTTAAATTTTGGATTAATTCAGCATTCAAATGGAAGGAACTGCGAATATGTATGGTATTTCAAATATATTTTTAAGAAAACAGCGGTGACCAAGCGGCCTAGAGGTGAGTCCACACCGCAGTAACATTGTTGGCAGCAAATTGTATGAATGTTGACAACATTTTTCTTCAACAAGGTGTCCAGACCAAATCAACATTGTTGTCAGGACATAGTTGAGTACAGAATGCTGAGAGAGGAATATATGTTGCTTGCATCTGCGGCAAATGTAGTAATTTCTAGTGTGACTCCAGCTAGACGTAGATTTTGGGTTATTCTCTCCAGAGTCGCTAAAGTAGCCTAACTATGCTGGACAAGATTTAGTGCATCCCATAAAACCGGCCAATCTCTGTAGATTTTTATTATAGTACTTTTGTAGGGTGGTGGAAATAAAGTAGTAGGCCTAATCAAGAATTAGAGTACACATTAACAAATTTACAAAGCGCAAATGAACACAACCTTCTCATGTGGAGCCTCCAAGCAAACTAAATACTGATTACTATGTTGACAACAATAATTCTCCGGTGTAGATGCACCTCAACAATGTTGCCAACATGTTACCAACATTGCTTTGATGTTTACCATTCAGTGATAGACAATTGTCAACATGTTGTCCACGCTCAGACATGGATGTTGTCAACATTTAGAACTACTTTTTTACGTTTATGTTGACGTGTATTTCCAACAATATTTCTGCCGTGTGGACGCAACTTAAAACATAACTAGCATTACACTTGGTTTCCATTGATGGGTAGGTCTGTATTCTAACTCGGGTGGCGTATTCTTGCATGGTAATTTTCTACTATATCACCTTAGCTTTCATATCCTCCTTAATGGTCAATTACATTTCCACTTATAATTAATACTTGTGTAAATGCTTCAAGAGTTAAGTGTGTTTAAACGTACAAAATAAAAATAAAATGCTAAAGGAGAAAGTCTGAATCAGGTCCATACAACAGCTGCATGAACTACTTTTGGTAATTTCTTATTTAGGATATACTTGTACTATTTCATCTCACCTTGCTTATCCATTTTATGTATTTCATCAGTAACTAATTCAAATAAATTAAATCACCTTGATTCTATCCTTAACATATACATAACCTAAAATTAGACTCTAACTAAAACTGGAAGAAGCCATTTACAAAGCTGCACTGCTCTAAACATTATAAAAAACAATTCATAATTTTATAATGTGTACGGTATTTCTTGATATTATAACGAATAATGTTTGAATGTTGCTTTATTTCAAAATCAATAATTAGTATTAATATATTTACAGTAATTATTCATTTTTCATGAAAATGAAATAAATTTGTTCACATGTATAAGTGATTATGATGGTCATGATGAAACTGATCATCTACCGTTTTGTTTATAGAAATGGTACCGTTTAAAATAAATGTGAGCTGTGGTTTGTGAAATATGTGTGTAGAGTCAGAAAATATATATAATAAAAAGAAGTTTAAATGAGCTTATAAAAAACAAAAATTTCATATGGTAGGATTTTGGTACAGAGTAAGATCTTCAAGTAACGAGTTTCGAGCTTAGTTATGCTGTTTAAGCCTTTTAGTAACACATTGTAACGAACGAAGTCAAAATGCCACATTGCCTTGAATGTGTGTAAGAGAAAGAGATACTTGAATGTTTATTTCTCTCTCTTAAACAATGGTGTGGCTCAGATGTATATTAAGTTATATTATTATAAAGATTAACAAATTAATCGCGTTGATCTATTCCCAACTGTTATACTTATTCTGAAATTATCTTAATCCCCTCCTTTTTTATTTATTACAAATATTAATAATTTTAAATATATTTTAGTTGTTCGACGAATCCATTTTTAAGTTGGTAGCTTTGGTTTTTGACAAAATGTATGATTTAAATGTTTTAATTTCTTTATTTTCTCATATTCATGGATGCAATTCCTTACTCCATAATACCAATAAGCTATGTAAGTTATATAAAGTATATATACTAATTCTAATCCACTTACCTCTAAATTTGCAAAAAATACAATTTTTTTTCGTCAAAAGGAAATTCAGTTTGTCTACATTCAAAGAAGGTTCACTAATGCATTCTAGCGGTAGGCTTGGAAGTAGCCATATCCAAGGACGTCATATTATTTTGTTTCGTTCTTTACAGCGCAATGTTTGAATTTTGACAGAGACGTCAAAATCACTACTTTTAATAAATCTACATAATTTCCCTAATAATTTTCTAACCTTCATTATTCTCTGAATATATTTATTTATTTCTACATTTTATAGGCTAATTACATCCGAATTTCTCTTTCAATACTCTAGCAATTATTTTGGACTATTTGTTGATTCTGTTTCTTNAGACAAAGCATTGTAGTGGGATGATTTGGAACATTTTAAAATTCGAACAAGGGTCTTTGTCGTCAATCTGCCTGGTGTCTTTTGTAAACCTTAATTAAAATAGTAATTATGTGATTTGGGAAGTATTAAACTAGTTCATAGGAGAGTGCAGTCATAGATAAAAGTATGAGTGCAGTGTCATTTAATGAACTGTAAGTGTTTGTGAAGTAAAGTTCTTCACGTTAGTTCCAAATATGAGGATTTTAAATCTCAAGTAATTTTTGTCAAGATTCCCTAAATATTTTATTTTATTTTCATGGTGAGATCGCTTTAATTTTTATCCTATTGTATACATTCTTACTTCAAGCCATCAACTACCAGAAACTATTATGATTATTCTTCAGTAACATAACCAAATTTATTAAACTTATTTGGCAACATATTTATTTTATCTCCAGAATATTTTTTCATTGTATTTTATTTAAACTAACTAAAACCCTAACAAACTTTGTTTCTGTAAAATAAAATAAATTTAATTTTTTTTATAACATGTGACAAATAGTATTTTTTGTCTCATTCAAAAGTATTACAATTATACCTATAAATTACCTTAGTATTGTTATTCAACCGGAGCATCTCAGACAGGTACATTAAATTTGAAATAATTACCTTAATAATATTTAAAACAGTATTTACATATCTTTATTGGTTTCATTTCCTCGTAGAGAGTTTACATTATTTCATTATGTATATATATATATATATATATATTACTTATCAGGATTTTTCTCCAGGAGGGGGTGCAGATAGGAATGTCTGGGGGGGTATTCCATACCCCTAGTATGGTGGAGGACCCTGGGAAAATGTATTAAATTAAAGCCCCAAAAGACGCTTTTTAAGGCAATCCTTGTCTTCTGAAAATAATATACAACATAAAAAAAATGTTTAAAATTAATCCATATTCTTGACCTTGACGATTTGAATGGAGAATGCTGTTTGAATTGCTCGCGCATGTGCCAAACTATCAACCCTATAAAAGTCCACAAAAAAATTCTATATTTGATAGGGGATTTAGGGATTTTAATCTTCTGCCCCAAGAGGGGAAGAGTTCTTCTACACTAGACATGTTCAAGGTGAGAATAAAAAATATATATATCTAAGAAATGCGTGAAGTCAATGTTTAAGTTTTTATGAACAGTATAAATAGTTTTGGTTGACATATTTAATTGTTTTGTGTTGTATGTTCCTGTTTATGTACTATGACCATTGTTTATTCAGGTATTTTTATGTTTATGTATTACTGTATGTATATTGTTAGCAGGCTTATGCTATTGAAATAAATATGAGCCAATTAAAAAAAAAGTTATATTATAATAATCTTTTCTACAAGCCTAGGCCTATAACTCAAATTATTGTTTGAACGTGAGACAACTAAAAGTTTGTCATTCAAACAAATGTAATCATGTTTTAAGATTCTTTATTTCATTATATCGAGCCCTTAATACAAAATTGTTTCTGAAACCAACATACAAGCTAATATCCAACATTAAATATATTGTAGTCTTGGCAAATTGTAAACAATATGAATGATAGCTACATATTTAAATATGTTAATGATTTTATTCGTATTTGTACAGTATTACTTGTAAAACTGAATTGTATATCCTCTGATTTAAAGGTTTTTTCAGACATCGAACTGGCGAGAAGTTAGTTCTTTATATATATAGTTAAATTCTACATATATTTGTACTCCCTGTGTCACAAGACTTATAGGTTACATAATGGCGTGTCACTAGGAGAGCGAATTTATAGTTTCTGAGCTCTTGTGCCTGTATTATTTATATTGTCATTGAAAGGGATCCTTCATGTCATTTTTTATTGTTGTAAAACTTGTGCTTGTATTCGCCTGTTTTTGTTTCACGCTGTATGTGACCACGCGGCGCCTACACCTAAATCTGATGACAAGCCTTCGGCTAAGTTGACAAAATCTGAGGTCTACAAGATGAGCCGCGACCAATTGCTAGCCGAGCTCACGGTATGGAGTCTCCCTGTTCCGCCCCAAGCTACGGTGAGTGATTTGTGATCAATCTTATGTGGGCGGATAAGTGAGGTTGGGGAAGCTTCAGCTGACTCTGGTATGAATAAGGATGCGGGTGGTGAACCAGCTATGCCTCCCCCCCCCCCTCCCATCATGCTTGTAATATAGCCGAGGTGTCAGAGTAAGGTCTTGGTCGAGATATTGTGTCGTATTCTGGTGCGTGACGGACAGAATCACTTGACCTTATTTAACTTCCTTGTAGAGATAAACAGAGAGTCGTGTTTGAAGTTAGTCGGTGAACCGGAGTTTTTGACTCTGCCTATAGGGGGCGGCCAGACTGAGCGCGCGAGCGACTAAAATATAAAATAGAACACATGGATTCTAATGGGAGGTGGCCACACTGGAGCGAGCGAGCGCGCGCGCTTGAAAGATAGAACTGTTTCTATTTTTCAAGCGCGCGCGCTCGACCCGGTACAGTCTAGTTTACAGGCGCTAGGCAATATTATTGTATGTTGGTTCATTGAGTGCTGGGAAACTTCTCATTTTGACATGATATTTGACTTTTTTTTCTATCAGTGATAGATTTAACACACTTGCTATTAATGGCCTAATTTAATTGGTAAGACCATAAATATATGTAAGCCCGATATGTTACAATACTTCAATATTATAATCAAAGTAGGCCTTTACAAATAATAATCACCATTAGTTTGGAGAATATGAAAAAACCACAACAATAAATAAGTTTTAAGAATCATCTTCAGTTCACTGAGCCTTCGAACCTTTATCTCCCAGTCAAAAGCTATGGAGTGCAACGTACCATTCCGCCACTGGTGCGGCTAATCTGATTTTAAAACACTTCAGTACATTAAAAATATTTGTTGTAAGAATTTTCGAGGAGCAGATATGTACCAAGTGTCTTTGACAGATACATCTTCTCTAATGAACTAGGGTCTGCTAATTACGCGCTCGCTCGCTCGCTCGCTCGCTCGCCAGTGTGGCCACCCAGTCGCTTGCGCGCTCGCTCGCATGCTTGTCAGTCTGGCCGAACCCTTACGAAGACGTCTGGGTTCTAGGCCCAGGGGACACAGGGAAAATGTTCCTTAAGAGCGGTGATCGACCTGGTTTTGAACGCGCTATTACCTAACAAAGTTAGGGAAAGGTTATGCGGAGAGGTATTGCACCGATTTCAATCCTCCCGGGAATCACTTTGAAACTTTGTTTGGTCGATCACCGAGACAGCTCGTGTGCTCCACACCGAAATCAAGGAGCACCAATTAGTTGATATCATTCTTGAAAATATAGCTCCTCCGACCCTTCACCATTTTGTTTTTGCTAACAAGCCGACCACTATCCAATAACTTTATTTATTCCCTGGCTTCGCTGATTGAGGGGACCCTACTATCGGAAAGAGAATACATGTATGCGCATGCGTCTACGACAGAAAATTGCGAGCGTGCTGGTTCTAATATAATCCCAGCAATACGGTCTTATCATGCCATCCCTTACCTTCTAATGGCAGGAATAAGAATGCTAGTGGAAATAACCCCGTGGGTTCATGTCATAGGAACTCTGCGCCCCGTGATCTCTCTAGAGCTAGATGTTTCCGTTCTCACGGGCTAGGGTATATTCAGAGGCAATGCTCAGATATGTATTTGGATCTGTTTGACACTGGGGCTAGCCATTCTTTTGTTTGTAATGAGTTTGTTTGCAATTTAAGGCGATTGGCCCTTTTAATTTGGGGTGGAAATGCAGAGCCATGTGATTGTTTTGCAATTTTCTTTTCGGAAACGGTTTGTTCAAGAATATAAGCATGTTGATTATGTTATACTTTTTATATATACATCTCCTCTATAATTTTAATAGTGATCAAATATAAATAATTTTGACATTTTTCAATAGAAAACTGCTGGATGCATGACAAAAAATAAGAAAATGTAACACCTAATAAACATTGCTACATTATCTTAGAAGAGTTGTTGAAAATATTAGTAAAAAAAATTCACTCGTTCTTGAGAAAACAGAAATTTCCAAACGTATGATTTTTCCGAAATACTTGTCAAGTAGCTAGCGCCATCTGCGTTTTATGTGATCCGTTCGTTCTTGTTGGTGCGGAAGGATAATTTGGTCGGTTATGGAGTCACGCCATGCCTTTCACCCTCCCGCCCAACATCCCACAAAATAGGTTTTAGACTTGCACTCAACAGGGCCGAGGGCCTTAAGGGTAATGTTAAAATCATTTATGAACCTATTAATCCTAAGTCATATGCTCTTACTAATGAGCATTATTTGGTAGTAGTCAGTAAAGTTATTTTTTCTATCAAGATTGGCCGATTCTCTTTGAAACGTTCATTTTGCGTTGCGCCGAACCTTCCGTTCAACACGATTTTCGGGAATGATTTTTTGTTCGTTACTAAGGATAAGTTGAATCTAGGCAGTTAAGAAGTGTCCTTTGGATTCGCGCTTGGTGAATGCGTCCTCTTTGCGGTCTGTGTTAACCTCCCGGTTTTATTTACTGTGGACAGAGATAGTCCTGTTGTTTTAGTCTTTTCCCTGATGTTATCGTGGAAAGGTGGGCAAAATGTTATATCATGCCTTATGACATTATTGTACACTCAGGTCCTTACTCCTGTGTGCCCCCTAAAATGGAGATTTTTATGAATGTAATCTTTGATCTTGAAAATAAAGAGGTTATTCGTCCATCTAAATCCCTCTATGCGAGTCCTGCTTTCATCATTCCTAGGAAAGGTCAAGGGAACCGTCTGATTGTTAAAAAAAATACCCCAGAATTGGAGAACATTCTCAATATAAGTAATAAAAAAATCTGTTTTACAGGAATCAGCTGGGTTAAAAATTGTATTCAGCTGATATCCTTGGGAAGACATTTTAAAATTATATGACAACTAACGCTATGAAATAGGGGTAGTGTTCGATTATTAGGCTTACGTAGGATATTCACGATCTTATTATTATTATTATTATTATCACCGCGTCTTACTACCCGTTCGAGTTATACGCATAATGTGTAATGTGTAGGGTGATTGTGAGATGAAATGGAGGACCTACAGTTTAACGTGGGATCCGAACCACGGTGGAGGCCTGGCATTCCCTTCACGATCTTAGTAGCTGTTAGTTATAACATTTACTAAAGGTACAGTACTTTATATATATATATGTGTGTGTGTGTGTGTGTGTGTGTGTGTATGCATACAGTAATATGATCTTCTGGTATTTGACACATAGTATAAATGGCTAGCGAAACAGGGGTAGATGGGGGTAGAACACACTTTGCAAAAAAAAAAATCCCCTTCCTCCTGTAATAAATTCCCCTCCACCCCCGACCCCTCTAGATTTATTTCAATCCCCTTTTATATTCTCAAATATAAAGATGAAATATTTCCTTGCACCAAAATAAATAATTAATAAATAAAATAAATGTAGAAAGTTTGGTTACAATTATTATATTTATATCAAAGCTATAAAAAGGTGTGTTTGGGGACAAAGTATGTCGACTTACCGAATATTTATTTTGACCACCAGTCAATCAGTGGTCAAGAGAAACTGTATCAAATCAAAATGTGATAACAAGCAAAGTTTGGAAGCTGTTGCTTGCGCAGCATTGATAGTTGGTTT
This sequence comes from Timema poppense, assembly GCA_902141375.1. Classification (NCBI taxonomy): domain Eukaryota; kingdom Metazoa; phylum Arthropoda; class Insecta; order Phasmatodea; family Timematidae; genus Timema; species Timema poppense. The sequence continues at coordinate 23,269 of CABFOV010002299.1, read as the reverse complement.
TTAACCACAACTTCCAAAATTGTGTAGTTTCTTTAAATATTTCGTCGGTGACCTGGCGGTCAAGGTGTAAGGTGTCAGACTTCTATGCTGGCGGCCGGGGTTCAATCCTCGGTCCCGGCAAAGCTTTATCTGATTACCAAACCCTTCCTTCACCTCTGACAAGACATCTTGTGAATGTGGGGAATGCCAGGCCTCCACCGTGGTTCGGATTCCACGTTAAACTGTAGGTCCTCCATTTCATCTCACAATCACCCTACCATTACACATTAGCGTAAGTGCGTATAACCCGAACGGGTAGTAAGACGCGGTGCTAATAATA
>CABFOV010002299.1:0-22765 GCA_902141375.1 Timema poppense | reverse complement strand
GGGTGATTGTGAGATGAAATGAAGGACCTACAGTTTAACGTGGAATCCGAACCACGGTGGAGGCCTGGCATTCCTCACATTCACAAGATGTCTTGTCAGAGGTGAAGGAAGGGTTTGGTATTCAGATAAATAAAGCTATAAAGTAAGTGAGTATAAATGTCTTCCTCCCAAGGGTCAAAACATCTTCCACTCCTCAAAATAGTTGCGGATAGACCGGGAAGGTAGTAAGACCCGTGGCACACACACACATGTAACAGATACTGAGTTGGATGTGTGTGGGAGAAGGACACGCTAAACTGTATTTACGATTAAAAATAAACTCCAAATAATTTATATAGGTATACAATGTTTATAAAAAAATATCCCAGCAAAGATCACTCCAAAAAACTTAAAGAAGAATCTAATTTTTTAATTTATTTTTTTATTCCAAGCGAGAAACACTCTAAATAGCTTTGTAGGCATTCAAATTCAAAATTTTACAGTTAGAAACCTAGTCCAAATATCTTATAGAGTCATCCAGGATTAAAAATTTTACTGGGGAAATCAACCTTTGGATCAGCCTTTCAGTTGCCCCCCCCCCCTTCCCCCCACTTACAAAGAGCTTCCGGAGCCCCTGTTGGTAGCTAAATACACAATCATAGTCTTAAAGAAGTGTCTCAATTAGTTTCGTGAAGGTCCAATTTAGATGACGCAGGTGATTACTGGTCCAAAGTCGACTTCAATCATTGCGAGACTAAATTGAAGGGTTTGCCAGCTCTACAAAGCATCTTGTTTAACTTTAATGTAAATTACCGCTTATTTTCAGGGGAGGTTGTTTATTGGAAAGGAGGGGGTAAAAGGGAAAAAAAAATCATTGAAGGAAGAACTATAATTTGATTAAACCTTTACTCAACGTAAATCTTCTTTCAACGTAGACTGCGTTTCTGTAACGCCTTTAATAACTATACAGAAACGACAAGTTGCGCCCGCCCCCTTTTTTTTTATGTACAGTCTGTATTTAGTGAAACTGGTCTGCTTATTTATTAAGAGGTACAAAGGTTACTGTCACAGAATATTTGTCTATATTTCCGGCAACGGGGAGGTCGAGGTTCTTATCTCAACCGAATTCATCGGGTGTGGTTTACTACATTTAATTTATCAAGTAATAATCGAGATTTTTTGAATCAATAAACATAATCATAGGATGATTAATCGTCAATGGGACGATGGACTTCCAGATAGGCCCCATACTTTTGTCATGATTTATATTAAGGTCACCGCCTACTTACAGTAAATATACTCACACTGCTGTGTTTGTTGTGGGAATGGCAGTTCTGAAGCTTCAAAACCACTAAAACAATCAACTCTACTATCGTAGAATTTTATATTGTAAAGATATCACGAATAACTTTATTTTTAAGGAAGTTAAGATAATGTTTCTAACCATTTACTTTGATCTCCGAACTGCGACATTTTGCGTGACACGCCCCTTAATAGGTGAGAATTCTACCGTTTCATAATTTTTTTTAAATGTCAGACTTTTAACAATATAGGTATGTACTATGTGCCCGTACATGTCGATACCTTTGAGCTCCATTTTGGCGTGGACTTTATTTAAAAATAATAAACCACTTCTTTATAAAAAAAAGTTCTGGACTTCTGCAATGCATCTCAGCGCTCCAATGGGTGTTTTAGTAAGCTCTTCCTAAATCAACTTAGCCTACTAATTTACGACTTGCAAACTAACTTAGATTTAGACACAAAATACAATCCCTTCGGACGTTAATTAATTACTACGAATACCGATGATCCTATTTCACAAACGACTTTTTTTTTGCCACAATCTAACCCAGGACCTTTAATTTATTCAAGGTTGTTGAGGTCCTCACGGCTAAACGAAATTTGGACAGTGTAATCTATTTTATTGTGTTTACTACTATAATTATTAACCTTCTAGAGAATATAAAAAAATAAATGTAAAGTCACTAACACTGACAATTTGGTCAAAATATTTATTTTACAAATACCAAAAATTGACAAATGAATAAAACATGGATCAATGTATGAATTCGTAGAGTAGAGCTATAGTGAAATTTTCATAGGAAGACCCTTATTTGATAACTGGAAAATCTACTAGATTTACTTCCACGTAAGTAAATTTACACAATCTTCAGCTGTCACTTCTGATAGATAATATCAATAACTAGATAATAATAATAATAATAATAATATAGTAAAATGTTATCAATGTTGAGTGCAATTTTTTTTTCTTTTTTTTTCTTTTATAAAAGATTCTTCCTACCCATCCTACAACCCTAACGTTTTAAGGTGAAGTTGTAAGTGACGCGAGAAAATATAATGTTTTTGCAGTTTTTATAGCAAAAAATTTTTTTGGTCAAAATAAAAAAAAATATTTCTTTAGTACAAATATAGAGTTTAATTTTATTCACATGGTGATATCAACAATTTCACCTTAAACTACCTGATGAGAAACTATTTACACTTATACCCGATAACACACTATACTGGAACTACACTAATAATATTGCTTAACATTAGTTCGCTTTATTACTGTGTAATGACTATTTGCGAGTTAAACATTCCAATCTAAGAATGTAGGAATAGGAGGGTGATTTTCACTTATGTATTCAAGAAGGAATATATTTTATGAGAAACACAACCCAAACGCTTATGTTTCGTTTTTCCCACCGCGTATTAGTACCCGTCCGGGTCATACTAACACGCTAATGGGTTTGGGATTGAGAAGGTTTAGAGGAAGTGAACCCAAATTTGCGTGGAGGGAGCGTGGAAAATGATTTAGGAGAAACCCTTCCAGCTAACCCAACCGAGATTCAAACCTCGATATCCCCGTCCTCGGCAGTCTAGCTCAACACGAAAAGTATACATTAACTATGCTAATGGGATAGGGATAAAGAACTTTGAATTTCAGATTAATTCACCCCATTTGTGTGGAGGGAGAGTGGGAAACCAATAAATAAAATACACTCTCGGTACACCCAACCGGGGGTTCGCACCCCGATCTCTCCTTCACTGTCAATCCAATATAATACTAGAGTGACGTGATAGATTATGCAAACACCTATTCGGGTAGGTAAATACTGTGTTTCCTGCCAGGAATCGACCCCCGACCTCCCGAAATAAGGGTAGAGCACACTAGATCACTGTAAATCTAATAATTATAAATTGAGACATTACATTGGTTTTCACAGGTACTCACCTCACTATGCACAGTCAGACGCACATAGTCTGGCTTGTTGGTGATAGGGAGGTAGAGGTTCGCTTATCAGCTGGTTGTTTTTTTCGTAAGTTTCTGAAACGGTTTCTTACTCTTTACGCAAATGTGGGTAAATCTTTAAATTATATATTTCTTATTCCTTCCCCCTTAAGAGTAAATGTGCGGTTACCCCGAAAATATTGGCTACTTAATAAGACGGAAAACACAAATAAAAACAACAGAATCTAAGGGTCTTCTACACCTGGGAGTGCCGCCATCGTAAGCTCGTAATCGCTTGTGGCCACCCTTACCATTTTTGCCCACTTAAATCACGTTTTTAATAGTCTTAGTTTTAAAAGCAACAATAACATTAAAGCAGGAGCCCTAAGGAGTTCATATTCACGAGTTTTTATTAAACCCACTGTAGGCAACCCCAATCAAGACAGTATAGAAGTTGTTCTGTAATTAAAAATAAACGTAGTTGTTAATAATGAATAAAAATAAATAATAATTAGCTATATAAATCTTTGACAACCCTTAGTAAAATAATAAGATTGATCCCTTGTTTTTTGTATTGTAAAAAAAAAAAGGAAATAATATTACTTTTTTCTTTTAGGTGTGTTATTAATCTTAAGAGCTATGTGTCCAAAATATATTTAAGAGTAAGTAAGTAATTGTTTATATAATATAATGTAGAACCTTTGATTAGAATCTCAATGTGGTCACAACTTCAACATAAATGGTCAGTAACGGTTAAATCTAAGGGGGCAGGATTAAAGAAGGAAACATAAAGGAAATGCAGCCGAATTGGTGGGAAGAGACGAGAAGAAAACCCCCCCAAAGTGCATACATCCTAGATGATTCGAAGCCCCGTTTCTCCATCCGCAAAAAAAAAGTTAAATCCACTTAAATGGTCATATGGTCTAATGAAGCGTCACTCTCTCAATATACTGACTGAATCGCCGATGAAGGGAAGATCGGGGCTCGAATCAATCTATTGTACTGAGGGTGGTTCTCCCCAAATGTTTTCACATTCTCTCTCCACGGAAATTCGAAAACATTTTATCTAAATTCTATCTCCCTCTTACCTCATTAGCGTAAATATGAGAATAGCCCGAACGTATGGTAAGAGGTGGTGCATAAAATAAAAATGACCATATGCAAGTGAGCCCAACGCTTTATACTGCCCGGACACCGCTGCGTGCTGCAGTCATACAGACACGAAAGGCGAGCTAGATGTGTCTCTTGTCTGTGACTGTTACTTCTTCCATGCTTGTAGTTTGGAGATGTTGTCCGCAGATTGTTTCGAATTCATTCCCTCCCTTTGAGCAGGTAGAACGCCGCACGCAGTTGATTGAAATGCTGGGACCCGTGCGCACGTCTCAGGCGCAGGGCTACCAAACTAAACACACTGTGCAGTACAGCGCTGATGAGATTCTTGATTTGATTTCCAATCCCAGTCCTCATGTAGTTGACACACAGGCCAGAGTTATGGCTCAGTGGTGTAGGAAGCCGATAATACTGGCAATAACAAGACTATAAGATCTAACGTGCGTTCTCTGAACTCAGGGTCATATAAGCTCACTGGTGGGCCTGCGGTCTAATACGTCAGAATCACAATATATTGGGATGCTGGTAATGGGTTGTTTGAGGTTTGACTCTTTGATTGTGCGGCTTACAACATGAATGTGACCCACGGTGGCCGCATGGTATAAGGCGTTACTCTCGCAATGGACTAGACTGCTGATGACGGATAGATCGTGGTTCGTGACCAATCGGATGTACTGAAGGTTTTTTTTCCTAAATAGTTTCCAACTATCCCTAACACGAATGGGTAATAAGATGCGATGTTAAAAAAACACTAATTCGAGTGCATTTCCTGTTAGCTACCCTCCTCACAGTTTCCGTGACTTAAAATTCAGACGTTAATAATCCTTTTGTTAGAAAAAATATTTCAATAGGTACTTTTCTTTTTTCATTTTTCCGACTTTTTTCTAGTATGGAAGGCAATACCAATAGCCTAGAGCTTAGTATGCACTTGGAAACATTGTTGCTTAACTGTTTCCCAGTTGTTCCCCAACTGTTTCACAATTATTGTTGGCCAAAATGGGTAACAGATTGTTTGCAAACATTCAAGAAACATTGTTTCGCCTCCAGACTACAATGATGAAACATTTGTTTCCTGTGCAGAGTTCAGTTGAGTGAAAGAGGTCTGTTGAGGATGCTGCTGCTATGGTTTGTGCTTTCTATGTAGTTGTGAGCTGTTCAAGAAGACAGAGAAGAAGAAAACGGCGGTGGGTTCGTGTTCATTTACACTAACTGAAAACTTTCCATTTATTTAATAAAAACATTCTGTTTTTTACGTGATTTTTACAGTCCTCAATTGTCACATCCCACAACAGTGTATTTGTAGTAAATATTTCAATCAGTTCCAGAGTTTTTTCTGATGACCATGACATGACGAAGGGAGATATCAGTAACTGACGCACTCGATGTGAATAGCAGAGTCAGACTGGCCCACGTTACTTCTTGCTATCGGAAATGTTGGCCAACATTGTGTCTTGTCACCCATTTGAAATGGATCATGGGACACATGTTTTCCTCGCTGGGAAACACAAAAGCAATATTAAAAAATGTTCAACAGTTGGCCAACTGTTTCTGAAACAAGGGTAACATGTTGGAAAACAATGTTTCCGGGGAAATGTTTCCTATTGCGTACTAGGCTTAAGTGGGCAGGTGCTAGTTTCATATAGCTTATTAAAAAATAACAATTGGAATACTTATAGCGTTTTAGAATATATAGTAGGAATCTAATGAGGAGTTTTTAGAAAATATAAACAACTTTTTTTTTTGCAGTAAACATTGATAATATTTTGCTTTATTATTAGTTTAGTGGTATTCCATAGGTGAATATATCATCTACTAGCAGAAGTACGTGGCGTTGCTTTCCTTCAAACAGACAAAAATCTCTTCATTTTATTGCTTCCAATCTGGTTTTTAATTGATTAAAAGAAAATTAATCAAAATTGTAAGATTCTTGCTTCGGGGTGCACATGTTCATGAAAATTAGGGGCTACTAATTTTAGAATTTCAGACCTCTGCACACGGTAAATATCTCGCAATGCTCATAACAGACAAACAGCCTCTTAATTTTATCAATATATTAGATAGAACCTCATTAATCCGAACTAAGTGGGACCGAAGTTTGTTCGGGTTAACTAAAATCCGAATTAAGCAGAAGACTACGACAGGGACTATGGAGGGACAAAGTATGTTCACAAATTTTAAATTACAGTTGAATGAGTTTTTTAAAATCTATATTCATTTGACTGATGTATAACACGTAACATGTATTGTAGTTTTACATTTACAGAATATACTTTTACAGTACTCTAATTACTTCTAGTTACAGGTAAACACATCGTGTTGACTAGAACATGTAAATATGAGGAATTTATCATCAATGTTTCGCACAATTCTCTTGCTAATCAATACAATATATTTCAATTGACTTTGTTTTTTTACCATAATTTTCTTAAAATTGTATTCGGATTATCCGGAATTTTGAACAATCAGGGTTCGGTCTAACAGGGTTTGACTGCATCACATTTATGTTAATAGGATAGGGCTGAGAGCGGCATAGCCAGGAAATACACCCATATTTATGTGGAATTACAGTGGGGAACCATTTAGGAAAAAAAACACCGTCAGTACACCTGACCGGAAATCGAGCCCTGACCTTTTCTTCACCGATCAACCAGAACAAACTAGATTGACACCTTAGTCCAAGTGCACGCAGATGCGGGTGTGTGCCTCTGTTCAACCTCTGGTGACATTTTTAAATCATATTATGTTGGTAGTATTGTGTGGTAAAGTTTATCTCACGTAGTAGGTTGGCTACGAGGTGGGGCAAACAAAGCGCTTATCATAACTTGCACTTGATAGTATCTAAGAGATTTGAACACCAACTACATGACAGAATAACCAGACTCTCTCAAGGACAATAAATGTGCCCTCATTGACCTTGAAACGTGACTATTTGAATTTTTTAAATTATAATCTATCAGAATATATTATTTTTCAACTGGTAATTTTGGTTGGGCTAACATATTTTTACGTTTATAAAAATTTACTATATAATATATTTTCAGTGTTAATCATTTCAACTATTATTATAACACCAGTTTAACACAAAAGTGAGTTTATTACTTAATTAGCATCCTGGACCAGACTTAAGGACATCTGCAGCGGTGGCCAAGGGGTCTAAAGCGTTTGACTCTTAACTCGTAGACAAAGAGATCAAGGCTAGAATTCAGACTGGATTCATTAGGAGTGGATTTTTCACGATATTATTAAATGTTTTATTTTCTCTCTAGGAACATACTTGTGCATTTACTTAACTACCACCCTTCTTATTTCATTAAATTACTGGCTTCATGGTATAGTGGTCATAGGCCCTCGTTACTTATCTAGAGGTCCCAGGTTCGATTTCCAGATGGTACCGGGGGATTTTTCTCAAAAGGGGAATAATTCCCGTGGTCACCAGGGTTTGATTATTTAGACTTAGGCTGAGTTAATATCTTCATTGGTTTTTTCACGTCATATTCACTGTCACCTCATCAGGACATAGAAACATTCTCCGCGGAACGAGTGTACTGTTAGTACATGCGGCCGTCCCTTGGACACCGGTACATTAGAACTGGCTAGTCTTTCCACGGGATATTCACTAAAAACTCTTAGATTTGTGAAACGAAAACACCGAGAAAGCGTAACAGCTTCACCAAAGAGAATAACAATCAATTTCAAATTTCAAAGAGTTTCATAAAATATATTATATACATATTTAGTTATGATAGAAACTATTGGTTTTATATAAATATATTCCAAATAAAATATTTCTATTTTGAATAGTAATACAAATTTACAATAATCGATCATTTCGTATCTCAAATAGTCGTGGAGATATGATCAAAATTAGAAATTTCTGCTTACGTAAAATAAAGTAGACTACCATTAAGTCATTTTCTTGTAAAATGAGAGTTTCTATTTTGTTTATGTTGTTAACATTGCCAAAATATAATCAAAATAGTTTTTTGGCTCTCTTTTGGACCTTAAGTAAACTACTCTTAATATTATAGCTAGTTATCTAATTTCAATCACCCCTCGGGGGAATCCTAGGAAAGTCCTAGATACAAATCTTTAGCCCGATCGGTAAAATGGTTTTGGCTCTAATACCATATACAGACACACAGACAGGCAGATGGCCACGCGAAAACCATTATTTTGGTTTCAGGGGGACATGTATACGTCAACATTTATCAAAATCTTGAGTTCGATTATTTTTTTCTCCCACGATCACAAAAATTCTTTCTCCCTTTGAGGAATCGAGAGGAAGTAAAATAAAGTTGTAGCGGATGGTAACGCAACGTAATTCAATATCTTGAAATATCTTGAAAAATTCTCATCATAGCCTTCAATTCATTGTTAGAGGCCAGAGAGCAGTATATTCATCAACCGCACAATAATAATAGATGTAGCAGCGAGATGAACACGTATGATTTGAACGCACCGTACACAATGGAGCAGGTAAATGGAGTCATTGTGTAACGTATTAGAGGGCGTACAGACTCTTCTAGATAGATCGGGGTTCTTTTTCAGGGAGGAGCTATGAAAATAAAAATACTCATTGAATTGTCAGAAGATTAGTTTGGAAGTTTTATTACATTACCTGTATCTTTGATCTCAAAGTGAGACTGTCTCTAGCGAAGAAGATTGTTCGATGTTTTAAAATAAAAGTAAAACAAAATCGTCGATGAAAACAGCTTCTGGTGTTGTATTGGCGGGTAAGAGAGAGCTTGTTACGTGTCTACACGTGTACACGAGCGTGTAAGACCTTGACCGTGTTCTAGAATGAGTTGAGACCTCATCGCTTCAGGCATTCATTAGACTGTCTCTGAAGGTCTACGGTTTGTATCTCGGTTAGAGAGAGATTCGCCTTCGCGTTTTACTGAAGTGGGGAACAATAATAATGGCCCGCGTTGTGGCGGGGGGATGAGAGGGCGGTTTGAAAAGGTAAATGATTTTGCAGTTTTTATATCAAAACGTTGTTTTTAGTCAAAATAAATCGAATATTGCCTTATTATAAATATAAATTTTAATTTTCTTCACAATGTTGACCTTAACAGTTCTTTTAACGTCTGTTGAGGGTGTCCTGGAATTTAATGACAATTTTTTCTCTCAATTTAAAAAGTTTTTTTATCTAATGCCACTATGCTCATGACGGATATTCAACAACTGTTGATATTTACATATAAAGAAAATTATTCTATGTTTGTACTGAAGCCATATTTGATTTATTTTGGCCCAAAAATTATTTTGCTAGAAAAAACTGCAGAAACACTGGGCTTTTCTGGTATACCCTACATCCTCAACTTGAACGTTTGTTATTACATAATAATTAATGTACTGTGCACGTAAAGCTTAAAAGTAAGGCTATGGTAGGCCTAGTTTTATTTTTATTTTTTCCATTGTGGCACTTATATAAATATATATTTAAAGGTGTTGCTATGGGAGAACGAAATACTTGTTAATTTAAGTTTCCATAGCTATACGAGTTTTAGAAATAAATACATTTAAAATATGAGAGTTCCTGCTTTATTATTGTCATATAAGTTTTTATATTTATTATTATGTTTAGTATTATCGCCCCTATTATTATTAAAATCACAATGATTATTGATACTTTTCTATTTGGCAAGATGTATAATAACATTACAACAAGTTTAATAGAACCACATTAATTCATAATAATATCATATTTCAACTCAATGATCTGCAATTATAAATTTTGACAGATAAACATTTAAAATAAAAAATATATATTTTGTGAATGTTGACTGCAAATAATAATAATTTGTTATAAATAGCTAGGGATGGGAGTCTAGATTTCTTGAGTTCTCGAATATTCGAGAATTCAAGATTCAAAAAGAATTACATTATTTTTTCTTCAAATTTTTGATTGGATTGCTTTACTTTATATCCCTAATACTTTTTATTGGTGATTCACCCCCAACATAATTATAGTAAAAACTTAACTACCAGACCCGATTCCATTAATTTTACATTTAACTTAACTTAATGAATGAATTCTATAATAATTCATTATATACAAAAAACAGTTAGCATTTAGTTAGTATTTTACTAACTTCAGTGGTCGAACCGTTTAAGGCGTCACTCTTAAAATAGATAGGACTCCCAATAAAGAGGGTATCGTGTTCTAATCCTAGTTGGATGCACTGAAGGTGATTTTTCCTAACTGGGGTCTCATTCTTCCTCCACGTGAATGCGGGTACACTTTCTATAAATTGTATCTTCCTCGTTCCTACATTATTAGCGTAGTAATATATACGTCTTTAAAATGTTAGTGAGTAGTAAGACTCAACGATAAAAAAAAAGAGTTATTATTTCTATATTCTATTTCCTTTTATGTTCATCAATTTCCCCCAAGACTTGGAATTGGTAGATAAAAAGATGTGTTTGATTCAAGATTCTGGTTCATGAACCAGGGAAACTACCCTATTCTAGTTTTAACTTCTGTTCTAATACTACTGTCTCAACACGAGTGCACTTTATAGCTCTACACCTGAGAGTGCACTGTACTTGAACTGATTGAAACATCTCCCAATAATGCGATGGCTTATCACGGATACTTCAAGTAGAGGACAAAAGTATAGAGCTGGAGTGTTATTTGTCCAAGAAGAGGGCGAGAGACAATAGAATTACCGTCTCATCAGTTTCCCCTTCACCTTCAGAACAATACCTTCTTCCGAGACAAGAACCAGACCACTAGGATCGTCTGGGTACATCAGGAGTTTCTGGGCCCGTGGGAACATCTCGACATCTCTAGAAGATAAACATGGACGAGAAAGGATCATCCCGTTGTTATTGGGGTAACAAGAATGTTCAATAGCATTATTATGTAGCAGTGGCGTCGTTAGAATTACAGCTCTAGAGGAGAAACATGGACAAGGCAGGATCAACCCGTTGCTACTGGGGTAGTGAGAATGTTCAATAGTATTTTTATGGGGTGTTGACACCGTGAGAAGGAGGACGTCTTTTGGGGAGTTGGGAAAGGATGAAGAGGTCAAAGGAGTAGATGGGCTTTTAATTAATCATAACCCACATCGATTGGCATGTTGACTAAATGTAAATATCATCTATTGAAGATTTTTTGGGAGAAAAAAAGTTTATAAAGTACTAACTTTTTTGTTGTTGTCAGCAAATATTATTTTATAACATAAAAAATTGTATACCTACCTACAGCATACTCAGTAGATAGTTTTATTTATGTCTCGCCTTTCTCAGGTCTGTCTAACATCTCACATTTCTGTTTAAGGGCCAGTTTCATAGTCAAATTTAGTACGCCTCAAGTGCGGCACTACACTAAATACAAGACGACACCTACCTAAACTCGAATGGAATGGGCCGTTCTCGCATAGGAAAGTGGCCCATTCCATTCTGGTTTAGGTAGGTGTCGTAATGTACTTAGTGTAGCGCCGCACTTGAGGCGTACTAAATTTGACTATGAAACTGGCCCTAAGTCTTAAAGTGCTATATTTTCATTTTACCGACAATATTACGCAAAAAACACATGAAAACACTAACACACTAGCAAGACAAAACGTCCACAACAAGTTCTAGAGGTAAGATACATATAAAACACCATAGTGACCATGAGTGAGGTTGGAAAGAATAAAGCAAGGGGAGTTATAGGAGGTTCGGATTATCGCGTTTTCCGGACTAGCGTGGGTTTGGATTAGCAAGACCGTGCTGTACTAATATTATTATTGCATTTCCCATCTTACAACCCATCCGAGCTTTCCACATTTAACTAAGCTAATTGGGTAGGGATAAGATTGGTAGAATTGAGAGGTCATTTACTCACATTTGCGTGTAAGGAGAGGAACAACTCTCCTATGTACACCCAGTCAGGGTTCAAAGCCTAGCCTCACCGTTACCAGAATACCATTAATAAACAGGCTTGACGTTTGCCCACCTATGAGAGATGGGTTAATATCTGTCCACAAACATATAATTTATGTTAAAATACAAGTTACGTTATCGTAGTTGAACCGTATGTAGGATTATATGCTCATCTTCTCTTAATAAATCAGAACAAATTACCTCTTTGTATCATTTGGACACGATTAAAGAGGATACAAGTCGGAGGGAAATAAACAACTTACCCCATTTCACCGTCCCAGCAACGCTTGACATCAGTTCAGCGAGCCAACGAAAAAACAACCGAGCATAACCGCGCCGCGTGATGGACTGACCAAGCCCACCTAGGTTCAAACGGCGGCCACTAGAGGTCGCGGGATATCAACTTTCCTAAGAGAAAGGAAGGGATGCCTGTTCCACTCTATCCGAGAACATTCCAGTGCTTTGGAGTTTGTTATCGAAGCTATATTTGTCACGCGTACTCCCCCCCCTCCCCCCTTTTTTTTGTGATCCTAATATATTTCCCCACCTTGTTTCTTCCCTTCTATGTTTCTCTGGGTTTTCAAGTATATATAATGCCGGTGTGGCAACTTGTCCGGCACTCTTGGACTTGACTCTAGAGTACGTAGCCGTGGTTACAACTATTTTAAATGTAAGAACAAATTTCTTTTTGACTTGAATGATATTTTTTTAACGTAACCGTTTCTAAATTCACTTTTCAGCCTTTTAAAAGTTATTTTTTTATGGGTAAATTAATAATCTTTTGAATCATAGACTAAAATTAGATTTGATGATATAAACAAATTATTCAAAGACTATGATATTGAGACTTATGTTTATTTTGATGAGATCGATATAATGTCGGGGTAAGGTGTCAGACTTCTGTGCTGGCGGCCGGGGTTCAATCCTCGGGCCCGGCACAGATTTATCTGATTACCAAACCCTTCCTTCACCTCTGACAAGACATCTTGTGAATGTGGGGAATGCCAGGCCTCCACCGTGGTTCGGATTCCACGTTAAACTGTAGGTCCTTCATTTCATCTCACTATCACCCTACCATTACACATTAGCGTAAGTGCGTATAACCCGAACGGGTAGTAAGACGCGGTGCTAATAATAATAATAATGATATAATGTCTAATTTTGAATATTACTGGTTTGTCTGGAAGATAGACGAAATAAATCATGGTGATAAAGGTCTGATTTTGTGATTTGTTAATGAATATTACTTCAATTAATTTTCATTCTTTCTTTTACAATAATGGGAAAGGTTATCTTATTATTTGAAATTACTCTTGCGGGTTAGCTAGTCTTTTCATTATATTACGTATTTTAATTGAAGATGTCTTATAAAATGCGAATAGGAATTAGTCTTTTTGTAGGGTAATGACTGAAGATAGAAGTCTTGATTACTTATTTTTGAATTCTGTCTGGTTTAAACAATTGTTTATTTACATATAATGCGACTAGTGGAGATAAATATAAATTTGTAAATAGTGTTGTTTTTACAAGGGGCTAGATAAAATAATTTAAGGAGTAAATTTTTTAAATGGAAAGTGATGGTTAAAATAAAGTTATTTATTTTCTCTTGCAAATTTTTAAATGTCATAATATATTTAACTTTGATATAATCTTTATATTTACCTTTCATATGTGTGATTAATCTTATATATTTACACACTTTACGACTATAGTGTTTTTTTTGGCCATACCATCATATATGGTGTTAACTGTTGATATACACATATTTAATTATTTTTTCTCTGAATAAATATCAAAAAAGGCATTTCTTGGTTTTTCCCTTAACGCTATCAATAATTTAGTGTACCCTTAGGATATTTGTTTATTTATTTATTCTTCATTCTTTTTGGGAATTAATAATTTATGAGGAGGGCCGTCTAACAATTATTTCCGCAATCAGATGAGTTGCGTGCCCTGTGTTACAGGTGTCTGTACTCAGACAATTGGAACAATTACTCAAACGACTCACTCTGATTGTGTTGATTTTTTTTAAAAACTATTTGGGCCTTCTATTTTGATTTGTTAGGTAAAGGAGGTTTCATATTGTTTCTGATGCAATGCTGAAATTTGTTGTTCAATTTCATCAAATTGCTGAGAAAAATCTCAAAATATGAAACAAATTTTGTATATATCAAAGAGTATGTGTTTATACAAAGCTAAAGTTAAAGCTTTCTTAGTTTTTAAAACACGCTTTGAAATATTTTAAACGTATAGGTATTCGTTTAGTCCAGCAGCTTTAAACTTTTTTTTTGTTGCTTACCTCCTCATTCATAAACAGTTATCTCTAATATTTTTAAGAGTTTAATGTTTTAAAATAAATAAGTAAGTTAATTGTTTAATAAAACCTTTCTCTCTTGTCATAATAGTGTTTTTTAAACTAATTAGCTAACTTTGGAAGAAAGTGCGATATTTTAGTCAAAACACTTATTCGTACATATTTAGGCCATATTATATATTTTACATGTCAGGCCACAAAATCGGTACCTATATTTTAGTTGGATAATTTTTTTTTACTAGCTTCAAATGTCATTCAGGTAAAGTTAATTTCGAACTTAGGTATAAAAAGAGAGAGAAAACATCAATGGTAATTAAAATGTCATGTTTGAATGCCAAATCTATTCAACTAATAACAAATGAAAGCTTTTTTAAAAACAAAACAAAAAAATCAGTGTTTTGTTAATATTAGGTTAAATTGGAGAAAACTATAAGGCCACTACTACTAAGTCGTATTCGCGTAGCTCTAATAAATATGCTGGATAATGGTGGAGGTACGCGTACCACAGGTTGAAAACCACTAGTAGCTGTCAAAGCTAAGAAAGACGCTTACCCTGGAGGGCTACATGAGTTGCGTTTCAACCCGCTAGGGCAAATGTGTGAATTGTTGAACCTTATCTGATTGTTATAGAAGCTGGTATATCAGGATTATTACAGAAATAAACTTATAAAAACTTTTTTGTGTTCAAAATCGACATTATTTTATCGGTATGACCTATCAAAATTGACAACTGAAGATCACATGAATCGACTTATTAATATAGGAAGATTGCTTTGATTAATTTTTTAACTATCAATAATATTTCTTCCCAGCTAAACCAGATTGTGGATCTAGTTTTATTTACTCATCACTCCAGCTACCGGTTGTTTGTTAACAGCTTGTGTTTGTTTAATCATTTGTTTCCGGAATGTAAATATTTTAGCAATTGACTTTATTAAAGTATTTTTATTTAATCTACATACATTTCATGTTATATAAACCACGTTTCTACCAACTAATTTGATTAAAATATTTAAATTTAATTTATATAGATATGACGTTATGTCAGTCACGTTTATACCAAATAATTAGTTGATGAAAATATTTTCACAGAATACATATAGATTTCAAATTGTATTGATTTTTTTTTTTACAACTTGGGAACAGAACCGGAGACCAAATCTGTCCGGGATGTCAGTGTTATTTGGGTGACTGTCCTCGGTAGTCGCTATGTTACCCCGCAGTAAACTTCCTCTTGATTGAACAGTAAGGTTGACTAGACTGATCTGAAAATCTCATAATACGCTCACAATTACTCGACAACATTCCCCAGCTACTAAATCCGTGCCAACAAAAGATCTCTCTATTCCTTTCGAAATAATCCAGGTTTCTTGGTGGGAAGGATGGTTCTATTTTTTTATTTTATTTTTTACTCTGGGTTTGTGGTCGCGCTTCGGAATAATCCTCATAGGTAGAGGGGTAAGATACATTTTGTGGTCCTGCTTTCATTCACCATTCACCACATTTCCTTGAAGGTGGAACTCCCCCAAACATTCTCATGATTCCACGACGATAATCTGTTTCCGGAGCAACAGCCGACTATTTCCTCTAATATTAATACATATATAAGCACCGCATCATACTACCCGTCCTGTTTATATACTTATGTACTAATTACGCTAATGGGATAATGATGAAGGTTGCACATAGAGGAAGTGTACCCATATTTTCGTGAAAGGATGGAATGTGGCAAAACTTTCAGGAAAAAACACCTTCAGTTGACCAGACCGGGATTAGATACCCGATCTCCTCACTATCGGCAGTCCAGTCTATTGCGAGAGCGACGCCCTAAACCATTCAACCTCCGAAGTATGTCTCTCTATTATTGTTTTGTGCTCGGCACAGTGATGGAGTAGCGAAGAAGAAAGCAAAATTTGTACGGGGGAAGAGGGAAGAATATTTCCAAAAACAAAAACAAAACAGCATCCCAGTAAACCCAGACGAGATTAGTAGCCCAATCACCCCACTAATAACGAGCTAGAATAGATTATTACTATTATTATTATTATTATTATTATTTAGCACCGCGTCTTACTACCCGTTCGGGCTATACACTAATGGATTGGGAATTTGGAAGGTTGAATTAGAGGAAGTGAACCCGCATTTGCATGAAGGGAGAGTGGAAAACCATTTAGGGGGGGGGGGAAACAGTTCACCCGACCGAGATTCGAACCTCGATCTCCCCGTCCTCGGCGGTCGAGCTCAACACGACTAGCGCGTTAGCCAACTACGCCACCGAGGCAGGTCTAGAATAGATGAAACTGACGTCTTTGTCCCCGTGCTCACCAGTATTGTCGTGCCATCTAATCATGATGTACACTCTGCTACAGTACAACATTAGGAGCCTAATTTCAGTGGGAAGAACCTTGTCCGACAACTACAAAATCTACTAGTCCTAATTTCACGTATGTATACGTCAATTAATGGGATCTATGGCTGTCACTTTAGCCCGCTTCATTGTCCGAATGGTCTAAGCCAAGGCGTCACTCTCGTGTTATTGTCCTGCTGATGACAAGGAGATCGAGGTTCGAATTCCGGCCGGGTCTGCTGAGAGTGTTTATTCTTAACTGGTTTCCCACTCTCTTTCCATGCAAATACTTGTTGATTGCCTCTAAAATGCTTCCTGCCTCATATCTGCTCCATTAGAGTCCAAATCATACCTGCTTATAACCTGAATAGATAGTAAGACACGGTGATTAAAATAACTGTCACTTTAGATATATTAAATCATTAATACATATAAAATACTACTTCTAATAAAGTAAAAGGTGTCTTATTTTATAAAAGTGTATTCCTACCAAGTCGCTGTTCTTATTTTCACACTAAAATGTCTTTTTTTTTTAATTCGACATTATTCATTTAGAGTGAGGACATTGAGATTAAACAACTTTAGCGCATTGTGTCGGGATCAAACACCAGTCTCCTGACTCAAAGTTGGACACACTTATGACCAAATAACAATATTTATTTTTATTTAATTTATATTTGATTTCATTGAGCAGAGGATTGTAAAGAAAGGCTCATCTTTTGTTCAAAATTGACCCACGACAATCCACCATCCACTCTTACAAACCCCTAGTTCAACAATCATCCACAGCTCAACACAATACTCTTTTTCTAAACCCTTGGTCAACAATGATCCACAAATAAACAAATCCACTCTTTAAAATCTCTAGTTCAACAATGACCCACGACAAACCACCATCCATTCTTTAAAACCCCTAGTTCAACAATGATCCACGACTCAACAAATCCACTTTTTCAAACCCCTAGTTCAACAATGATCCACGACTCAAAAAATCCACTCTTTAAAACCTCTAGTTCAACAATCATCCACGACTCAATAAATCCATTCTTTAAAACACCAAGTTCAACAATGATCCACGACTCAACAAATCCACTCTTTAAAACCTCTAGTTCAACAATGATCCACGACTCAACAAATCCACTCTATCAAACCTCTAGTTCAAAATGATCCACGACTCAACAAATCCACTCTTTCAAACCCCTTGTTCAACAATGATCCACGGCTCAACAAATCCACTCTTTCAAACCTCTAGTTCAAAAATGATCCACGACTCAACAAATCTACTCTTTCAGACCCCTAGTTCAACAATGTTCCACGACTCAACAAATCCTGTCTTTCAAACCTCTAGTTCAACAATGATCCACGACTCAAAAATTCCACTCTTTCAAACCTCTAGTTCAATAATGATCCACGACTCAACAAATCCACTCTTTCAAACCCCTAGTTCAACAACGATCCACGACTCAACAAATCCAATCTTTCAAACCCCTAGTTCAACAATGATCCATGACTAAACAAATCCACTCTTTAAAACCTCTAGTTCAACAATGATCCACGACTAAACAAATCCACTCTTTAAAACCTCTAGTTCAAAAATTATCCACGACTCAACATATCCACTCTTTCAAACTCCTAGTTCAACAATGATCCACGACTAAACAAATCCACTCTTTCTAACCTCTAGTTCATCAATGATCCATAACTCAACAAATCCTTTCTTTCAAACCTCTAGTTCAACAATGATCCACGACCAACCACCATCCACTCTTTAAAACCCCTAGTTCAACAATAATCCACGGCTCAACACGAGACACTTTTTGTAGGCCCTTGTTCAACAATTAAACACGACTCAACAAATCCACTCTTTCAAAACATTAGTTTAACAATGATCCATGACTCAACAAATCAACGACTTAACAAATTCACTCTTTCAAACCCCTAGTTCAACAATGATCCACGACTCAACAAATCCACTAGTTTAACAATGATCCATGACTCAAAAAATCCACGAATTAACAAATCCACTCTTTCAAACCCCTAGTTCAAAAATGATCCACGACTCAACAAATCCACTCTTTTAAACCACTAGTTTAACAATGATCCATGATTCAACAAATCCACGCTTTCAAACCTCTAGTTCAACAATGATCCATGACTCAACAAATCCACTCTTTCAAACCTCTAGTTCAAAAATAATCCAAGGCTAAACACCACACATCCTTTCAAACCCATAGTTCAACAATGATCCATGATTAAGCAGCATACATTCTTTCAAAACATAGTTCAAAAATGATCCATGACTAAGCACCATACATTCTTTCAAACCATAGTTCAACGATGATCTATGACTAAGCACCACACATTCTTTCAAACCCCTAGTTCAACAATAATCTATGACCCAACAAATCCACTTTTTCAAACCCGTACCTCAACAATGATCCATTACCTAACACAATACACTCCCTCAAACCCTTAGTTCAACAGTGATCCGTGACTCAACATAACTATTTCACCCCTATTTCAACAATGATCACGACTTTTAACTAAACAACCCGTTATTTCAAAACCTTGTTCAACAATGATCTACGACTCAAAACAACCCTCTCTTACCAACCCCTAGTTCAACATTGATCTATGGCTAAACTAAATCCTCGTCTCCACCCCCTCTTATCTCCTGTTCTCTATACCTCTCTTACACTTTTCTTTTTTGTGTCTGTCCTATTTTATTCCTTACTTAAATGAATACTTTTCCAAAGACGGCTGGCTCTAAGCGAACCTGTGTTTAAACATTTATCATTTTCGATGAGTCACCGTATTTGCTCTGCTACCGGGCGAATGTCTTCAAAAGGAAACATTTTTATTTAGTTTACAGACTTCTTTTTACAACCTAGTCCTTTTTAGTCCTTCGCCCTATCAGTTTTTTATGCATTTGTTTAGGTATTGTGAGTTTCTTAAGCGTGTTCCCATAGGCAACAATTAATTCGAGTTTAATGAATTGAAAAAAAAGTAAAACCCATTGCAAATAAAGTTTTACTCTTTTTACAATCGGAGGATGATTTACTATACTAAGATCATACTAAAGTCCATTCTTCACTGGAGTGGTGGTAGCTGACAGCTAGCAAAATCTACCAGATATACTCTCATATATCCACTCGTTATTTAATCTGCTATCACGTTTGGCGATCAATACTTTCATAGCAAAAAAAAAAAAAAGTTTTTAATTATTTGTTTCTTTTAACCGTTGAGTTATCGAAACATGAACTTTGAAAATAACCATTTGGAGGTTTCTTTTTTGTATGTGGTTAAAAATGCTTAACAAACGAGAGCTTCTAAAATGCTGCATTCACTTCATCGTTTACAAGATGGCGAATCAGAAGAAATTAGGGCTGTTGATGACGTCACACGAACCGTGTTCGGTTGTGCTTACGCGCATCTGTATAAAAAAGTTATAAAAACATTTATTCATCTTGGTGGCTAATTATAAGAATATAATCTATTATTTCATGCACTATAATTTCTCTTTTTGCCGCAACCGCGAAAAAAAAGTAACAGTTTGGTTAATATATTTGGTTATAAGTTGCTAAAAAGCCAATTATAAAGTAATCCATTGAAAAGCATTATTGGTATCGTTTGATAACACTTTTTATTGATAATATAATATTACTAAGGAAATAATTATTATTTCGGGATAGGCTAACATTTGTCACTTCAGCCAATGTTTGTAATAAAAATCTTCTGCTAGCCATCAGCTACCACAATTCCAGTGGCGATTTTACTGCTTATTAACATTTTATAATATATAAAAATAAATGTATAGTAGAATATATTGAATTAATGTTATTATATTTATCTGACGGCTATATAAAATGTCGACAGTTGCAGAAGACACTACTTGTTAAATAAATACATTAAAGTCGATCTATTGGTTGTTAAATGTGAAAATAAAGGTCAAAAACAGTGGGATTACTATATCCTACTACAAAGATAGATTACAAGAGGACTAGGTTTGAATTTAAGATTGTGGAAATGTGGTACTAACGTAATGATAAAGCAAATTAATAAGGTGGGGGAATTTATTAGTAATTCGGTGTACTATATTTGCATAGTCTCAGGCGCTGCTAACCACATTTGTAAAAATAACAATATTACACGTGTAGGCAGCACATGTTTAGAAAGATATTACTTTTAAAATGATTAAAATGTGGGATGAATATATCAACACATGGTTTACAAATGAGCTTAATCCAGAGACCAGTCCCTCGGCCGACAATTCATTACTGTGAAAGATGAAATCACCCGTACCGGCGGACACGCGGACTAAAACGTTAAACTGCAATAGTCGTGGGCACATTTCTTATTAATTCTACTTTTCCTCATCCTTATCTCAAACCCAGAAATGTCAGACGTGGAGCAAAAAAAAAGAAGAGGAAATCACAACTTAAGCAGCTATTCAGATTTCAACCTTGTCGGTGAGCAACCCTGGTACCTTTAGTTCATTAGGCATTCTGACACCTTAGCTCTGTCGGTTGCGTGTTTGTCTACTGAGCTAAGGGTCCCGGTCTTGATTCCTGGCATGGCCGAAAAATTTATCATTGATGAAAATATGAGGCTACCCTTTCACAGTGATGAATTAACGGCCGGGGACTGGCTGTTGTGCCTGCCCTAGTCTTAACTAGATTATAAAGCATATGAAGCTACGATAGGCCTAGCAAGCTGGCAGTGAAAATTATATAGCTTGAATAAAAAACTGAGCACGACCATATGCTGGAAACATTAATGGATGTAAAGTAAACCTTTAGTTCAATAGGCAGTTGTACTACAGCCTGATTTTCACGGGAAGGACCTTTAGAAAATACAAACATATATTTTTTTGTGGTCAACATTAATAACATTTTATTTTATTATTAGTGCTATCTTATAGGTATTTATAATGGCTATCAAAAGTGTCAGCTGCAGATCACATGACCTTACGTTTGAATACGTGAAAGTAAAGCTAGTAGCTTTTCCAGCTGTCAGATATGGTTCTTCCTAGGAAAGTAATACCTATACAGCCCTATTTCCTTACAAATAACCTTAAAAAAGGCTTTTTTTCCTCTTAGGTAAAAAGGCCTTATATAAAGATAATCGTAATAAAATCAGGATATACCTACTGAAATAAAGAGTCGGGTGGGGTCGACACGTCATAACGCAACACTTGTGCCGAAGAAGGAAATTACAAAATAAGTTGACCCTTTAATAACCATTTAACAAGCGAGTACGTAATCGACAAGTTATTATAACATTTCCTAGCTTCTTTCTGTGTCATTGAGCGAAAACGTTTGTCATACACCCGTCAGTGCGCTAACATAAACGTGTCAGCTCTAAACCTTTCAAATAAGTTCGGGTTTATTATTTTACAAACATCACAATCACAAGAGAAGAAAATGATGTAACCTACCGACGTTAAAAAAACAAGTTAAACAAAAATTAAGTTGAGTGTCATAAATAGTTTTTTTTAAATAAAAAACTTCATTCTGCGAGTGGAGCATGTGTGCGTGATTCTATTCGTCTCGGTCGGCGCTCCAAAATAATAAAAAAACAACCAAACCTTTCTGCAATATATTCACAAGTTTACAGCCTTCTCTCTCTCTCAATTAATTTTTATTAATTTCATTCCTTCATTACCATTTTGCCAACCTTTGGTCGTTTTCTCTTTGACGGTGGTTTTCTATAATTATATTAACTTATTTTCTCCAGCCATACTGTTTCTTTTCACAAGTAAAATTACACCTAGTCATAACTAAAGGATTCTCATTTTTTTAATGACATCGTAAAAATCGGAAAAGGCGGGAGAGGATGGAAGGGAACAGGGATATTAAAAAAAATCAACAAACGAAGAAGTATGGCGAAACAAACGTGTTTTCATGTG
>CABFOV010002298.1:74684-88639 GCA_902141375.1 Timema poppense | reverse complement strand
AGTAGTTAAATAATACACGTATCCAAACGTATGAAATAAATAAATGTTTATTACACTTCTTGGTCCCACTATAGTGGACGAATTGTGTGAGACGTCAGTCTCATGTTAGCCTGACCTGCCGCTGATGGTAAGATCAGGGTTAATATCCCGGTCAGCTCTACTGAGGGTGTTTTGTATATCCAAATGCTATCCCACTCTCTTCCACGCAAATCCCGGTAAATTACTTCTAAAGTGCTTCCTTTCTCAACCTACCTCATTAAAGCAATTATTATATATGCATTTAACATGAACAAGTAATAAAACCCGGTGATAAAAAAAGTATCTTACAATATTTTTTACAGAAAAAATGTAACGAGAAAACGTGTTATGTCTATCTGTATGTTTAACACGAAAACTACTAGATATTTAATATAAGAATTAAAAAAACATGCGCCCACAAAATTGCTTTTGAATAATTTCGTTTGCTGCGCTGTTCCAGACGACTGTCATGTGATCCAAGTGAAAGACTGTACAGCAAGCTTTTAACAAGGTACCAGCATATGAGGGCACGTGGTCTAATGCATTAGGCTCACAATATATTGGATTTAGAGTGGTGTGACAGTAGATATGTGAAACTCAGAAGGGTGCACTGGGAGATTATTTTACCCTCCCTTCTTCACACTAATGCATTAGCACTTCTTATAAAATCTTCCTTAAGCCTACCGCGTAAATTAAACCGTTAAAATGTAATAGTCTTTGTATTCAAAGTAATAATTAAGTTTTTTTAGTCAAAAGCTCTTTCCTTTCATCCTCATAGCTAATGTTGTTTGAAACAAAGTAATAAGGTTATCGAAAGGCGAGGAGAACATAAAAAAGCATAGTTTAAAAAAGTTCACAGAGGAATATAATTCATTACAAAAACTTAGAAGGGATGGGTCGTGGTTTGAAACCAATAACGTCTTCCTCCTTTAAAAAAAAAATCTCCTACAGGTCCAGTGGATAAAAGTTTGTCACTTTTTAAATCGAACAATCTGGGGTACGACCACACGGATCCACAAAGAAAAGAATCGTGAAAACTTTGATCAAAATAGTAACAGCATAAGACTTGCTCTTTATATTGAAAGGAGGGTTGGATCATATGAGAATAATGCAGTAGATTTTGTGGTTCTGAGTCTAATAGGGCCCCTACACGATCAGTCAGACTGTCCATATCAATAAAGTCATAATTAATATTGATAATTTGACTGTCAGTATGCATCAGTATTTACAACGAGACCTACACAGTCAGCATTACCACCACTATTTTTTATCAGTCTCAGCTCCTGCACGCAACGTAAAACAACATGGATGATAAGGAAAAGGCATGGGCAGTCTAGGTTTGCTACTGAGACTGAAGGAAATACTGACGATCTGCGTGCACGCGGTCAGTCTTACTGTCAGTCTCTCCCACCACTTGCAAGACTGATGAACTGACACTGATATGATCAGAAACTTCTAATCACATCAGTATTTTCCTTAGTTCATCCATCAGTCTATCAGTACTGCCCCCCTACATGATCAGTCAGACTGTCAGTATTAATTATTACTTTGTATAATACTGACAGTTTGACTGATCATGTAGGGGCCCTATTACAAGTTTATAATTCTAGGCTATAAATACTGATTAAATGGTTTTGAATAATTACATTTAACGAGTCATAAGAGGTTGAACTCGCTATTTTATGTTTGTTGCGTATCGTTGTTAAGGTAAAGTAATTAATGTATGGAGCTAAAATTTATGTAAAATTAGACATTCTTATGAGGTGTACAGAGTGAGTATGAATGTCAAGTTGTAATAAAGTTCAGCCCCATTCGTTAATTACTTTACCTTAGTACATAATAACAAATGTTCACCTTTTATAACTCGAACTGTAATGATTTAAAATAATTGAATTACTATGTGTAGCTTAAGAAAACATCATGTTACAAATTAAAAGGTATGATGAAAAAAATCCATTTTGATGAAAGGAATGTTTGTTTATTAACGTTTCAAAACAAGGTTCAAATGCATCCGCTTAGGTGAGCACGTTGACTAAGTGACAAGCTCATGGTTCGGATTCCAGCAAGCGGTACTGAGAGTGTTTTTTCCTAAACTGCTGCCCCCTACAAGACTTATTTCTCTTAACAAAAATGCGTAAACATCTCAAAATTTTACCTTCAACATTCTTAACTCTTTAGAACGAATACAGGATGAATACTCGGTGAGCACGCACGCGCTCACACATACAAACACACACACACACTCACAAGCAAATGCTTAGGTTTATGGCACAGTCAATACGCTTTTTAAGAACTGTATTTTTGGTAAGGCCTATTTAATGTTAAAGGGGTGCCTTCCTTCTGAGTTTGGTTGATTTGTAAGTAAAATAACCTGTGTCAATGTGTTTTTAATAAACATAAAATCTAATAAAAAATACTCTAATGTTGGAACCGAATATTATAGAACAAACATTAAAATGTTTCCCCGTCATCGTAAAGAGAATCAGTGAAATGTTCATCAAACATTATCAACATTATTTGATATTATAAAAATTGGAAACAACAATATAATAAGATCCGATTTGGAGTACTCAGTATATACTTAAACAAGCCGAATAAAGCTACTGTCCAATTTTCATAAGAAGAACCTTTAAAAAAAGTACAAATATATTAATTTGCAGCCAACTTGGGAACAAATCCCGATATGGCTTATGTTGCAGAGCAGTGTGGTGCACCAAGGTCTATGTCACATGTACTGGAGTGTTGGTGTTTTACTAAACAATGTTCTACTCTCCTTTCACGCGGTCTATTAGCTAAACCTTCCGCATCCCTACCCCACTAGCGTGATTTACATGTGGATAGCCCGGAGGGTTAATAAGACGTGGTGGAAAAATAATTCCCTTGGACGCTGGATCGCAAATCGAGGTTTGTTGAACATTCTCCTGAAGTACCATAGAGCAGGGCTTCCCAAACATTTATGACCAAAGGAACCCATGCACTAGAGAAAAAAAATACATGCTGGAGTCATAATAAAATGGTTTACATTAATATTATTAGCATTTCAAATATATTAATTTGCGGCCAACTTGCGAACAAATCCCGATATGGCTTATGTTGCAGAGCAGTGTGGTGCACCGAGGTCTATGTCACATGTACTGGAGTGTTGGTGTTTTACTAAACAATGTTCTACTCTCCTTTCACGCAAATTTGGGTATACGGTATATTAGCTAAACCTTCCGCATCCCTACCCCACTAGCATAATTTACATGTGGATAGCCCGGAGGGTTAATAAGACGTGGTGGAAAAATAATTCCCTTGGATGCTGGATCGAAAATCGAGGTTTGTTGAACATTCTCCTGAAGTACCATAGAGCAGGGCTTCCCAAACATTCATGACCAAAGGAACCCATGTACTAGAAAACAAATACATGCTGGAGTCATCATAAAATTCTCTACATTAATATTATTAGCATTCGATAACTACAGTTAAATTTTACAAGTATAAAAGAAAGTTGTTGAGAACCCGCCAGGTTTCAAAGAATGTAAAACTCATAAGGATACAAAACAATAATATTACTGATTGTTCTCTATGGGTGTGAAACGTGGCCTCTTACCTTAGATGATGAAAACTAGAATGTTCGAAAATAAGGTGCTAAGGAAGATATTTGGTCCAAAAAGAGATGAGGATACTGGGGAGTGGGGGAGGTTTCATAATTATGAGTTAAATACCCTGTGTTAGGATAGTAAAGTATAGTATACTACGGCGGGAAAACATGCAGCGCGAATGGAAGAATCTAGAAACATGCTCAAGCTACTGATTGGCAAACCCAATTAGAAGATACCACTGAAAAGATCTAGACGCATATCGGAGAGTAGAATTAGAATAAACCTGGAAGAGATAAAGTGTAATGAGGTGGACTGGATAGTAATAGGTGGCGTACTTTTGTGAATGCGGTAGTGAATTTTAGAGTTGCTAATGCCAGAGGGTAGGTAAAATTACAAAACAAACGGAAAACATAACATATTCTGGCTGTGCCCTTGGCAAATGACCTTTATTAAGTTTAAAAAAAATGGGGAATTCTAATTGATGATGTTATTTTATAGTGGGGGAAAAAAAATCAAGAATATTTTTAAATTGTCTCTTGAAACCTGAGACAACGATGGCGGGGAGCACAGTTTGAAAAACGCTGCAGAGGAATATGACGTTCCTAGCCAGTTGTTCTGTACTATTGATTCAAACGTGAATAAATCTCTTGTATAGAAACGTGTGATTTATTGCCTGCGATGGTGCAAAACGAATTGATAAAATAAGGGAATGGGAGAAGGGGCCACTAGAAAAGTTTCAAAAATAAGATAAAAATTGTATACGATGAATTGGAAAAACGAATGTCGAATAGAGGACACCGCGAAAATATTCAAAACATTCGAAATTGACACCTCAAGGTTTTTGGGCCGTCATACCGTGTTCGGATCGGGTTGGGAATCAACTTTAGACAGTGGAATAGAACGAAATTGTGCCAAGGGTAAAATATAAGTTTATATGACTACAGGAAAATATAAGTTTATATGACAACAAAGATTGTCTCCTTTATAAATATAAAAGGAAACAACATAAAAACACGACAAAAACTATGGAGATTTCTATGGATGGAAAACCAGTTTTTGAAATGTTCCCTCAAATTGTATTGAAAACGTTTCACAAAAAGAATAGAGCGTTTTTATAAACATCTGAAATAAAACAATCATACACTATTTTTTATTAGGTTTATTTTATCTACATTTTCTGAACCAAGTGATATCAGGACACGACTTTAAAAAACTAACGTAGCTCTAAAGCATATGTAGCATTCAGTCCTCCGGCCATCATTTCATCAGTGTGGAAAAGGAGATCTCAGTATCACCAATAATAAATCCATCAACCACACCCGGAATCAAACACGGGACCCCTCATTTAGCAAACACCCTTAGCTCAACAGTATACGACTACATTTGGAAAATGATGTATCTAATTTTATTACATGTGTGTGCGTCAACACTAAATATAGTATTATATATAATTTTTGGTCACTTTGTGATTTCTGAGGTATAACACACCTCCTCTTATAAGTGTACCAGTGTTCACAAAATCTAAAGTGTCAGGCTCAAAGAAAGTTATGGGTGGGAGTCTTGGCTGAGTGTAATATGGGTATTTTTCAACATTTAAGCATAATCAGACCCAGACTTAAGAGAGGGCAGGGCGACTGGGCGGTCCATGCCTCCAAGAACTGATGCAATAAAATAAATATATTTTGGTTCTAAATATTGCAGTTTTGGTACGAACTTTAAAAATTATAATATAGCTTTCTATACCAATTTTTATTTATGACAAAACATTACTTGCTTAGTAATGGTATGTGCGGTAAACAAATATTTCAGACTGTTAATTTTAAAACATAAACACACCTCTCGATCAAAGAGATTCTAGTGGTTACATATGAGAGTAAAATCTAGTTTATTGTTATGACAAGCTTTAATGATTCAAATAATACCTTTAGCATTGAGCTTTTTAACGTTTATTGAGTATATAACAATGAATTTTGTTGAAATGTTAAACAAATATATATATGTGGGGAATGCCAGGCCTCCACCGTGGTTTGGATCTCACGTTGAACTGTAGGTCCTCCATTTCATCTCACAATCACCCTACCATTATCACATTAGCGTAAGTGCGTATAACCCGAACGGGTAGTAAGAGGCGGTGCTAATAATAATAATAATAATAATAATAATAAACAAATATATATTAATTTTGGTGCCTCCATAGATCTAAATTCAGACCAGGCTTACAAAGAGGTTTTCCCATTCCCCTGTCGAGCTAATTTGCCTATTATTATTACCCAATAGATCAATACTTTAACTAACATTTTGATTTAAACATTAGAATTTTTAAAAGTATTGTTGATAACGTACTGATAAAACAAAATACTTAATTGAAATGTATTTAGTGCAATGGTTGTGAGAAACAGAAGACAGGGTGGGTGGAAATATATTTTTGGGGAGATCAATGTCAATCACCCCACCTCTTCAATTTACAGAATGAATTTCCAATCCTTTAAAACCGACAAGGACACGTTTCCTAGCCTCCCAATATAGAATTGTCAACCCTTCTTTCAAATGGTTTTCGCAAGACACATGTGTTACCGTATATTTGGTCTTGCGTACCCTTCATTCACCGTGAAAGGTGGCAAGCCTACCTTACTTGGTTCCATTATGAACTATTAGTAATGATATTATCCTTAAAAACACGCAGATAACAGCTGGCAGGGATCTGAGCACAAACCTCCCCAACTGCCCCCAGTTCAAACAAAATATAGAAGAAATCATTTGCATAGTTGAATCAAAGATATTCATGAGTCTAACTGGTGTCGAATATAACATTTTCACTAGTCTCAGTAAAATATTAATTTGTATATGTGGCTCGTATGTTTAGATACATTTTGTTCGTACACGTGTATGTATATCGCCCGTACATGTGTATTTATATATAATATATAATAATAATAGCATATATATATGTATTTAGCTCATATATATCATGTATAACGTGTATTTATATATATCTTATATATGTATACATATAGTTCGTATATTTGTATTTGTATGTATTTCCGTGTATGTGTATTTAAATTCATATTTTATAGCACGTATACGCGTATTTATACGTATATTATAACGTGAATATGTGCATTTATGTACATATTAGAAATCTTATATGGATATTTATAGCTCGCATACACGTATTTATTTATGTATATATATATATATTCTTCCACATCAAGAAAATGTAAAAAAAAACAACCAACCAGTCCAAGTCTGTAGATAGCCTTCCAAACTTAAACTACCTTTTTTTTTCCCTCCACAACCCCCTCTTCCCCTGATACCTATCCTTCCTACTCCCCAACACTTCATACTCCAGCTGATGGGACGGAAACTTCACTCGGCGAGAGGGAAAGAATGATACAAGGGTGAGGGGAAGATAAAAATAAATAAAAAATAATATTGTAGCAAGAAGAAAGGAATTTGTCTTCATGGGAAACACCTGCCGACAGGTCTAGGGACGGTACTCCCACTCTCCTGGCAAGGGCGCAAGACTTTTGGCGCGATCAGGGACTATCCTAGATGAAATACACGGGTCGTTTGGACCACGTTGGTTATAAGACGTTTGGCGCGTTTCAGAACTGTTAATCCTACCGGGTTTGTTTACTTCTGACTCACGTCTTTATAGCCATAAAGTGATGTTTCAATGTACACACCACAAGTGTAGCACTCTGACGCTTCACTATCAAAAGCTATAAACATCAAGGGTTAGGTTAGATTAGGTCAGGTTAGGCTAGTAAGTGTGGTTTCTCCTTTGGCCAAACGTCTTATAAGGGTTTGTTCCAAACAACCTCCGATTTGCTTAATAAGGCTGCGCCAAACGTCAAAGATTGGTTCAAGAGAGTCAATTTTCTGGAATATTGTGCTAAAAGTCTTAAGGCCCTTGGCGACATCTTGCTGCACACCAGTTCACGAGCCCCTCCTTATAAACTCATAGTAACCGATGGGTCACGGAGAAGCTACTTGATCAGGATGTTCACACAGGGAGTTCGGACACACTCCCGTGACGTTAAGCTGTTCAAGCGAATGTTGAATCGTTTTAAATATTGTATTTATGTCACTAGGATTAAGAAACTTTTGTTCTCAAACAAACATTGTTGAGGACCTTCCTTAACAATAACGCTGTTTTAAAACCAACATTGATTCATTCATTGAAGTCTGTTGGGGTTTAACTAAATTGTATCTAAAATAATTTGATAAGCCCGTTCCCGACAATAGAAACTAAGAAATAATGTGTGAACATATTTTGACAAACGACCTCCCATTTTAAGGGTCAAGAGTCCAGGATGTTGGAAAAAATAGTCGTTTAAAACGAAAATCTGATTTTCACGAAGAGTTTTCAGCTTTTCATTCTTTAAGAATCAAATATCCAAAGCTATTATTTATGATTTTAGTGAGGATTTGATTTTTAAATATGAAATCCCTTACAATTATAATAATTGTATAATTGACAGCAATAAGCCAACTACCGAGTAGAAGGTGGCTGCGTTATCTGATAGCTCGTGATCTTAATAAAAAAAAATCACACATTTGTAGCCAACGATTTCCGCACGTCCATCATAGACTCTGCCTTAAAATATAAGTGAATAACCCTAAGCATGGGACGATTCCTGGATAGCTCAGTGGCTAGAGCATTGTCATACTAAGTCAAAGGTACCAGGTTTGATTCCGATGTCCAGGTGTCATTTTTAAATTTTCATAATATGTTTTCATTCTTTGTTTACATTACCATGAAAGCCCCAATTCGTGTATGGTTTTATAATAACTCGATTCTTACTTGAATGGTTAAGAGAAACAACTTATTATAGAGCCGGGAGAGCGCGGTCTAGGACAACAGGGTGCCGCCAATCAGCCGCTTGCAAATTGGGTGCCAGTATGAAAACTTAATGATTGTTTTTTTATTAATATTCATTTTTAGAGTTGATTTAAAAAAATTAATACAGAGGAAACTAAATTTGTGTAAATTTATAAAGTTAAACTATTTGATATTATAAAATTTAGAAAATTTTTCATAACTCAAAACACCATTAAAAATAAGAAATTTGCATAAAATAAACCAAGTAAAGATGAATTAACCTATCCTAGCCTAGACTAACTGGCATCTAGTTGTTTGTTTTCATTTTTTACAATATTTTAATATCTAGAAAAATGACCCTGGCACCCAGTTGTTTTGACGACCAGTACATGTCTAGATCTGGGGAGAGGGATCGTTTTAAAGTTCTCATCGTGGCGTGAAGGGGAAAATTTAAGTTTTGATTCATATAAACTCTGAAAGCTAAAAATGTGTATTTATAAGATTACCTTTGACGAGTAAACTTTGAACTAGAAAGTTAAGTTTTGATATAGGACTTTTCCAAATAAAAAGTTTAGAGTACATTTTAGAGCAATTATATGCAGCCCTAGCTTCATCAATCCACTAGTATAATTTACCTTAGTATTGGTAATATGAACAATATAACTTCAGGGTTCTCCATGCCATAAAAATATGATTGAAGTTTCTAAAAATTGGTCTTTAACTTTATGTTTGAATAAAAATCACAAACATCTAAACTATCTTTGGGCTTTTCTACAAACCCTATGATTTGGAAAAACTAGCAAGAAAGGTGACTTTGGCGATTTTTCGCTTGAGTACAGCGACCAATAAATAGTTAAAACGTTAATATATCTTATTTTCACACAGCAATGAAATTATATGAGAAGTTCTCCAACACTGTTTATTTTAGAACAAAAGGTTCCTACTACCCAAGCAAGGACAAATGGTTTCCTAACAAAAAAATAAGGTGACCTGGTTGCCTAGGGGTAAGGTGTCAGACTTCTGTGTTGGGGGTCAGGGGTTCAATCCTCGGTCCCCGCACAGATTTATCTGATTGCCAAACCCTTTCTTCCCCTCTGACAAGACGTGTATTAATCACAACTTGTGAATGTGTAGAATACTAGGCCTCCCCCGTGTGAAGAAAACTAAACTATTATATTTCTACTGGAGCAATATTTTATTTATTTTGACCAGAAAAGTTTTGATATAAAAATTGCAAAAACAGTGACCTTTTCTCGCGTCCCCCCCGTCCCCGCCTTAACGGAATTCCACGGGTTTGAGAACGATTTAATAAAAGCGTGAGAAAAATAGCCTCCCCGAGGCATTTATTGAGATAAACCTTCCAAGATGGATTAAGTCAGAAAGGAGGTCGACTCGGGACCGGCCAGAGCTCAGATACAGCAAATCCCAAGCAGGGGGAGGTTTTGTGACAGCCAATCAATTTACATTCTTGCGCAGTAAATTACTATAGAGCCAGCAGCCGGCGCCGCTCATCAATCTTCGCCTTAACGCGGGGCTGGTCCGCTCTTGATATGGCTCTTGGTGATCTCGGTCGACTAGATTTCCCAGCAGTGTTAGGACGAGGGGGGAGGAAGGGGGGTGGCGGGAGAGCCCTGTCCGAAAAGTTGGTCTCAAGAGATTCCCACCTTCCGTCGGCGACACGTCAGAGGGAATGGGTGGGGACGCGGGCGGGTGTTTCAAACTGTTCCTACACGCCGTCAAAGCTATTTTACTGTCGGTTCCAGCTCGGTATCACCCGTACAGGTGGACGCGCAGTCGCAGGCACTAAACTAGTATCGCACGAGGTCATCGTTAAAGGGGCTAGAAACTAAGGCAGGTTCATCGAGAGTTATTTTCAACATGTGATTTATCTTAGGGGATTTTCTTAACTTATCTCGACAATAATGTCACCGAATGTGTATTCCCATGCCTATTCCTCCGACTAAGTCATTAGTAATTCGTGTTCTGAACGTAGTTATTTTCGCTCCATCAGGAATTAAGTCAACAAATCTGGAAATAAAATTCTAGGTCAGGGCTGACGTAACTAAGTCACGCGAGAAGATTTTCTTGACACACAGTAGCCAATGTTGTCCCAAGTTTATTGAGCGATTCTATGATTTCAATTTAACTTTATAAAAAAAGTTATGACTATGATGTCTTGAAAACTAATTATTAGTCCCTTACTATTGTCACAAATTTATTGATTTTGTATCTGATGAAGCACTAATTGCAAATAGTATGTGTATTTAAAGTATTCTTACTCTTATGGTAACGTTTCTATTATTGTGATAAATATGTTTAAAAAATAAAATGAAACATAATAATTTTCAAATGTTAGTTAATAATAAGTTGATAAGGAAAAAGTCCTGCTCAAAATTCCTATGGGAACGCGTAAGGATTTCCCTAACGTTAACGACGCAATCAATGGGCAAGAGCTCTCAAAAAAGGTTAACCAGTCCTGTTTCAAGTTTGTATTTAACGTCATCATACCACGTGCTAGGTAATGTAAAGCTGTTCCTTGCTCTGGTCAGAAAATTATCGGACCTGACGATTCATAGCAGCATTACGATATGCCGCGCAGT
Organism: Timema poppense; assembly: GCA_902141375.1. Classification (NCBI taxonomy): domain Eukaryota; kingdom Metazoa; phylum Arthropoda; class Insecta; order Phasmatodea; family Timematidae; genus Timema; species Timema poppense. The sequence continues at coordinate 77,612 of CABFOV010002298.1, read as the reverse complement.
GTGACAGACAACAATTGACATAAAAAGAGTTAAGTTTATCAGCGTAGCTGCGCAGTAACTAAGATATGTGGCCATATTTAAAAAAACTGTTAAAAGCAGAAGATTAAGGGGTAATACGTTTGCAATGGTATAATGACAAATAAGGCATCGCATGGTCGAACGGTGGTACATAAAATATAACTATTTACTTAGGGTATGGGGGTAAATTAGGGAGGGGGAAGTAGCCGCTATAAATCGCATGTGCCCAATTATTTTTTTTCATGTGGTGACCCAACTAGAAAATTGTCTTTAATTGAAAAATAAAATATATTGTATTTTCAATTTCTTAATAAAATCATCCTGAAAATCTGAACATAAGTATTCACTGTTGGTCTAAAGCGCAGAATCCAAAAATCAGTCCACCTGTCTCTTTTCTGTGGCTCTTAACAAGTGGACAAACTATAGTGAAACGCAAATACTCGGTTAGTTAACATGACACCTTGTAAAGTACAGTAGCGCCCCCGAAAATGTTCGACAACGCAACCCACTTTACCAAACCGCCACGCAGTGTAACCTAACACCAACAATGACAGGCTCTGGCAAAGGAACAGACACGAAACAATGTTAGAGTCGACAGTCAAGTGTTGTAACGTGCACTTGGAAATACAGTATAGTATTATGTTTCAACTAACTTCCCCTAAATATTCGAGTTTCATAAAGTATATTCACGGTAAATTTGGATATTTTTCAAGTAGAAAATGTATTAAAAAATACCATCCGCTTCTATAATTTTTGACTACTTTAAAAAATGATATGAATCTAACTCGACAAAATAGAGAAATATAGTTGATGGACGAAAGGTAAACTGCTACTAGAAACTTTTCAAACGTCAGAAAATATGTTTCCATGAATGGACTGTACCAGGAAATGACTATTATCTGAGTATGATGTGTAGTCATTTATTATATTTTAAGAGCACCATGATTCTTGAGTAAATTTGTGCGCATTTCATGTATTATATAATTTATCCTAATGGGAAATGACTCAATTATGAAAGATTTATCAGTGAATTTACAGTCAATTCATAAGATTTTGCTCTAAATTTAAAAAAAAAGCAAACTGTTATTTAGGGGTGTCCTCACATGAAGAACTTTAAATACATTTAATGATATTTCAGACGGTGGTTTTAATAACTACTTAATTAATGATATTGTGTCTGATAACTCAGTTAATATTGACCAGGTGTTTGTTATACCTCCAGATATTAATTCAAAACGAGTTTTTTTTACACTGCATCGTACTACCCAACCGGGATATCCACATTTGGCTACATTTACGGGATAGGGATGATGAAAGTAGGATTTAAAAGATATTTACCTGCCTTTTTTTACCTCCCCATCATTGGTAAACCAGATTTTTACAATTAGTTCACAAATACAACGATGAGGGTAGTAAAGTTTCTAACATCTACCTTCAAAAACCAAGTTAAAATTGACTTTTAAGTTTTCACAATAGCACTAACTCGGATAAAGGATTATCTACACAAGTAAAATACTAGATATATTTAATTTTAAAATAAAATGGGTTAACTTTTAAAAACATGAAACCTTTTCGTAGCTCATTTTTACTCTCCAAAGCCTCGTAACAGTAGGTGGTGACAATCCGCCATGTTTCACATTGCTCTTTGCCCGTTGACCTTATTCCTGCGACGCGTGTGATATTTTGCGGTGTTAAGATGGGGACACACCAGCGTGTTTATTCCCTGTACCTGTCCAGCTGGTCCCCAAACCCCTCTCAGCATCACTAAGCCCCCGACCCTCATCACGTACGCTGGCAGTACAGTCTGTTCAACGCCGAGTAACCCACTTGCACGACTGCTCTTATTAACACTGTCGCCTACACGTGAAATAGAACGGTACCAGTATAGGAATTAGTTTTATTACACTATTACGTTATTGTATTTTGTTATGACTCAACAATGTGTCCATATAATAGCATCTGCCCGTGGCTTCGCCAGCATTTAACAATACATCAACACATCCGACAACTTCAAATGCTAGAAAAGAATGAAACTTCAAGAGGAGTGTTTTATGGGCGTACGAAGAGTCAATAAGAAACATGGATACTGCCTCAACCTCTCCCCGATCATATCAATTGTCATCTTATGTAACCGCAATACCAGTCGTGACGAATGTTCACTGCTTATCACCTGTTTTTTTCTATACTTCCTCGTTCGCTGATGAGCTAAGGCGATCGTCTTTAGTTTACCATAATTCTCTGAAGATTAAGAAGTAAATCAGAAAATTCCTGTCTCGATCCAATGAATACTTTTTGAGTTTACAGAAAATAAACAAATTGGCAGATATACAAACATTCTAAAATTGGATTATTTGATTATCTTATCGTTTATATTACCCAGAAGGAAAGGCAAACACCATAGAAATTCAAATGCGCAGAAAAACCTAGATTTTTTTATTTAATCACTTAAGGTTAAATGTTAATTTTAAAACATATTAATAACCTAGATTTTCTTTTATTGAATCACTTAAGGTTAAATGTTAATTTTAAAACACATTAATAACCTAGATTTTCTTTTATTGAATAAATTAAGGTTAATTGTTTATTTTAAAACACATTATTAACATAGATTTTCTTTTATTGAATCACTAAAGGTTAAATGTTAATTTTAAAACACAATAATTACTATACAATAATTGGTTGATTACAGTTTTGTGAAATTTTCAACTTAGTTTTACTTTTTTTTTGGACCCATTTATCCTCCCTCATTTAGTTACAATCATATTTTAGGATGAGTCCAACACCTTAGATCAGTGGGTAGCGTCTTTGACTAGTGAGCCAAGGGTCCCGGGTTTGATACCTGGCATGGTCGAAAACTGCTCATTGATGAAAATCTAAGTTTACCCTTAATTTTTTTTTTTTTTTTTTCAA
>CABFOV010002298.1:52221-68821 GCA_902141375.1 Timema poppense | reverse complement strand
TCACACGCACAACTTGGGTGACATCTAGCGGTAATTTCCTGGACCTTACAAACAAAACTCGGCAGATAAGCCGGCGGATACACACCATCATCATTCAAAAGTGGGCCTCCCGTGCATATAAATCCCATGGCCAAAGGGGTCAAACCAAGGAAGGACCCAGTTCGATTCCGGACGGAGATTAAAATAATATAGTGGTTGTGTATGAGTTCATCCCGTTAAGTTTCTGACAAAATATCTGCCATTAGGGCTATATTTTATATATGCACTTTAAAAAAGAGTTAATGACTAAAGGCTTGCACCCATTTGTCCGTATAGCATCAAATCGGCTCATTTTTCCATTAATGTGTAGTAAAACTAAAATATGGATTATTTTTAGAGCGCAGAGTGATTCGAAAAGATGGGATACGCCCTAGTATACGCATATCCTAAAGTTAAGGATGAATATGGTGAATTAGAGAAAGTGCATCCGTACCAAACGTTGCAAGGTCACGCTGTACTCCTCATCCCTCGTTTGAAGGCAGGTGCATCTCTTTTTTCCCTCTCCCTTCAAGGATTCTTCAAATTTAAATTTTGTCAAACTATGATAGTGAATCAACCCTATACAGAAAATAGATCAATAAGAAATGTTAATTTTCTAGCATTATGCTTTATAAATAACATTTATTTTAATTTATTAAATACACCGTTTTAGAATGCAATTTAGAAACAATTAAATATATAACTAAGTATGCGCAAAGGCCCCCAAAGAATCCTCAAAATTCCGTTTGTGGTTTTAAAAACTGTTTGTGGGGTTGGAAGCACCCGTAACGGCACAAATTATGAAATCCATACTAATATTTAGTGCTGGATATGTACCACAAGAAAGTAATATTGTTGACCTCAGTGGTCTTTGAGTAAAGTGTTCACCTCAGGCAGGACCCAATGTTCGTGGGTTCAAATCCAGTGGGGGCCGATAGGTTTTTCCTGAGCGATTAACATCTGTAGGACAACTTCCTTGGGAGGGGAAGTAAAGCTATCGGTCCCATGTTGATTGTGCATGTAATAGAACCCTGGAAGGTATGGGAAAATACTTTACCGCAAAAAGTTTTAGGCCCGCTCTTTCGCTCTCACTCATAGAAATTCTCGTGTAATGATTGATATAATCAGTCGGTTTAGAAAGTGCACGTTAAATACCTTAAGTAAAGAAAAATAAAATACCCTACTCTAATAATATGTACCGCTTTAATTCTCGTGAAAATATCGAGAAACGCTAAGTGCCGCTAACTTCACGTAACAGCGCTAATAACAGCACAAGCTATGAGATCATTAACAATATTTAATTCTGATTTTGTGTCATAAGAATATACTATTCTCATGTGCCACCATGATTTACGTGAAATCGCCAAGAAACTTTGGTTGCGACTAACTTCATGTAGCATCCCCAACAATGCCACAACTTAGGATTATTAATAAAAATATTTAGTGCTGATTTTGTGCCATAATAATATCTTTCTCCTTGATTTGTGCCACCATGATTTCCATGCTAACACCTTAAAACGATAATTTGTGTTAACACCACGTTGTACTCACTTCAAGGCCGACCCTAATTTATCCCTCCAGTAAACACTGTGACGTCACAGTGATATCAAACTGAGGTCCACGAGAATTAAGGCCGGTACACACAGAAAGTTAAGCAATGCCATGCTACACCAAGCTATTTTTTCCCCAATTACTGGCCGGGCAATTTTTCCATCTCCCATCTTGAGCCATCTTACGTTGCGCATACGCATAACGAAGCTTGGGCTCCGTGTTGAACAGACGCGGTGCTGGTTTGGTGAAAATAACTAAAGAAGTGTTGAAGTTTTGTTTTCAATTTGTTTCACATGTATTTTAGTAATATTCTATTTAGGTTTTATATTTAATACATGTTTTTATATTAAAATGGAAGCGTTAATTGAACAAGTCAAACCTTCACTTCTTACATTTTCTTCACCTTCCAGAACAACTGCTAAGAGTAGAATATTTTCTTCCTCAGTACTAAAACCTGAACTCAAACAAGACATTTTGGAGAACGCCATCATAACTAAGATTCACTGGAGCAGACTAGAAATAAACGACACTGAAATCAGGAGGAAAAAGAGGGTTAAAACTGTGTACAGTATGTTTTTATACAGAATGTACTGTAACATGTGGGAGTCACATCAGTGGTGGAGTAGAGGCACAAAAACAATTTTAAAAAGTTCATACAAATATTTGTCCCATTTGACCATGTTCCCGAGTTAAAACTACAGCCAAGTTATTACATTAAACTTTTTGTATTAGTATCCTATACCCAATGCCTCTTGAACTATTGACTCGGTATGTTAAATGGGTTTTTAGGTTTTTCTTACATCCATTTTTGTTTCCAACCTGCGGCCTAAGTCAGTTTTTGTTCAAGCTATATATTTTCCACTAACGACTGGCTAGGTTTGTCCTAGCTGCATGCCTTATAATCTATCTTAAGACTAGTACAGGCACAACATCTAGTCCCCGGCCGTCAATTTATCAATGTGAAAGTATAAACCCATATTTTCATCAATGATGAATTTTCGGCCAGGCCTGGAATCGAACCCAGAACGCTTAGCTCAGTAGGCAGACACGCTACCGATTGAGTTGGGTTTTTAGGTGTTTTAATGAAAACCATGGTGGCACAAATTATGGGAATAGGATAGTCTTGTGGCACAAATTCAGCACTAAATATTGGTATAGGTCTCATAATTTGTATGCTGTTATGGGTGCTGCCAGCACCAACTGTTTTTAGGTGTTTTCTCAAAAACTTTGATGCACAAATTATGAGAATTGGATATTCTTGTGGTATGGGCTCATCCCTAAATATTGACATATGTCTCATAATTTGTGCCATTATGGGTGATGCTACTTGAAGTTAGCAGCACCCAAGGTTTTTCTAAATTTACAATAAAACTATAGCGGCACAAATTATGAGAATAGGATAATTTTGTTGCACAAAGTCATCCCTAAATATTGGAATAGGTCTCATAATTTGTGCCACTATGGATGCTGCCAACCTCACGGACTTCAAAAGTGTGCATGCACTTGTTTATTATCAAGCTCGCAAGCCTCGGATACACCCTCCAATTCTCCTTTCTATCCTCCCCCTTAGACCAGGGGTTCCCAAACTTTTTAGACCATATTATGAACATTCAATAACGACAGTTGGCGTATTGCCAGAATGGGTAGTAAAACGCGGTTCTAAAAAAAAAGAGTTAAATTTTTCCAAACATAAAAATATAGAACAAATGGATACGCCTTTGGTGAATGTTCTTTATTCAGATGGGGGGAAAAAATTGGCAGCCTTGAGTAAGTTGATGCTATTTTATAGTGTAAAAACCAATCATAAAATTGTCTTACGAAGCCAGAGATAACCGGCGAAGACAAATTTGAAAAAACCACTAGCCTAAGCAACTAACTAATGAGGCCGCGTGCAACACCACCGAATCTTCAACTATGACTCTCATAAAAACTAAACAGAACTATCGACTTGAAGTGAAAAGTAATTTGCGGTGTGTCTTTGTCAATTATTCTACCCAATAGTAAAGAACTGATGAAAGCAAAACATTGTCAACCATCACGATAATCTTCAGTCATTTTTTCCCCCCGCCATCATACTGCCAGTGCTATATTGTTTTTTGTGTAAAATAGAGAAGTGACTAGAAAGCATTACATTTATTTTTAATAATCATCCCGAAAAATAGAGTTGGGGGTCATGTGAGATTAATAATCTACCAACGGGGCTGTCAGCTGAAAAAAATATTAATATCACCGCATCTTCTTAGTACCCGTTCGTGTTATACACCCTTTGTGGGTTATTTTTAATATAAGTGTTTATTCTAAACTTATTATTGTATTATAAAAAAAGAACATACCTAAAATATGTAACGTTAATTCAAGATGGAGATTTTGGTCCCGAGCTACATGCTATGAATCGGGATAAATAGTTTAAATAAATAAATATACGCACTTAGGCCAATGTGTAATGAATGGTAGGGTTATTGTGAGATGAAATGGAGGACCTACAGTTTAACGTGAAATCCGAACCATGGTGGAGGCATGACATTCCACACATTCACAAGTTGTGATTAATACACGTCTTGTCAGAGGTGAAGGAAGGGTTTGTCAATAAGATAAATCTGTGCCGTGGCCGAGGCTTGAGCCTCGGACCCCGAGCACAGAAGTCCAACACCTTAGCCCTAAACCACCAGGTCACCCTAGCTGAAACAATAATTGGAGCCACTGCTCTAAAGAATGGGCTACAAAACACTAATTATATATTTAGCGAATTTTCCAACTAAAATACTTACTTTACCGATCACAGGGGTGCAAGGAAATTACAATTACAAGTCAATACCATTTAGATTATTATTTATCATTTAGATTATTGATTATATGTTTATCCAAATGATATTGACTTGTAATTGTATTACCAAACTTTTTCATGAACTTATATATTGATGCCTTTATGGCTCTCACATTGCCTTTTATATCTCCATGTTTATTTATACTAGAGTGACATGGTTATTAACTTTACTTAAAATTGAATTCTTCCATTAATTAAATATATCTAGGTGCTAGAGATGGAACTGAACTGTATATAATTTAGTTTTTAAGAAATGTAATGATTAACTCGTAAATAATATTAAATCTCTTCGTCAGAACCACCCTGAATCAAACGAGTACCTCTTATAGTTATGATTGATCAATCTAACTAGTTTTCCAAAGGGTGGGGACACCATGCATGACATCCAAGTTTGGACCACCCCTGGTTCACACATTGTCAAAGCCAATAATAGGAGTGATCAAGGCGTAACGACCACCCGCTGCGACTCGGGCTACGATTTTCCCTCCCCCTAACCACCTTTAACCCCCTTCGAACCCTACAAGCACCTCCACTCCCCACTTTCGGTGAAACAATAGCCGCTACTGTTTTATCCCGTCACCTGTCAGACCGCCCTCATTACCCTCGCCACTGTTGCACGATCATGCCCCCTCTTCATACGTACCGTCCCTCCCTCCTTCCTCCCCCTCCACAACCCCTTTCAAGCTCCACCACTTCACCATTGTTTCAACCAACTTACTATCTTAGAATGCAATTAGGCCCACTTTACTCCCCCTTTCTTCCTCACATCCATTCAACCCCAAAGCCTTATTCCACTAAAATATAACATCGACAATTGCAGACACAAGCATCTAATGCGCGCAATAGGCCATTTTTAAAGTAGACTACCACTTCTAATGCCCATCCACGATGACACCATCCACTAATGGGATAAGGATGATAGAGGAATAATTAGGAAAAATATAACCCATATTTTTGTGGAGGGAATTGAGAAACTATTTATTTCACAAAAAAAACTCTGTAGAGCCAGTCGGGATTCAAACCCCGACTCCCGAATCTCAGTCGAATGTAATGAGGGAACGTCTCCAAAATAATATGCACCTTTCTCTCTCGCTCTCTCCACACAAATAAAGGAATAATTCCTTTTAAATATTATCTCAGTCATCCCTATGTAAATATGCGTTTGGTCCGGACGAGTAGTAAGTAGGTTAAGATTAAAGCTATTTTACTAACGCAAAATGCGTATAGCCCGAACTGATTCAAAGACGCGGTGAAAAAAATCCTAAAAACTTTAACGTTCCTTAGAACAAAATATTTCAAACGTCGAAATAAGCAGAACAAAAAAGTAAAACAAAAATATCGTCATATATTTCAACATTAGGTAAATAAATATATACATAAAACATTTCTTGAAAATGTGGTATTTATACATTTTAAGGTCACGTCTAAATCATCCAGAACGAGAAGTTATCTCACTGCACTAGTGTTTACCTACAGACCAATTTATCTTTGACACGACTATACGCGGCGTTAAGCTCCCTTCCAACCAATGTTATCTACGTAGTCATTTGTCAGTTTTATCTCTCGGAGTGATATAACGCCGCGCCAACTTTCGTAAGAGTTCGTAAAAAGTGCACGGTACCTTTTTAAGTGCCGCCGGGGCGACTACAGCATTTAGATGAAATGACACAAAAGGCAGTCTGAACTCAATTGCAAGTAACATTCAACTTTGGAAGGAAATTTTAAGGAGAGTGGTGAATGTCCTGAAGAAAAAAAAAACACTGTAAATTTCTCAAATGACTTATACGTGTGCATATTTATTAGATGTCAGTTGAAATTCTATCCTGATTCACTTCTTTTTATGCATTATTTATGTCATTTAAATTATATGTGTAATATTCAAGATTGTCAAGATATTCGTTGTATAGGTTATTTATTATTCAAGATGTCTTTGAGAACAATAAGTTTTTGTATTTATAATTTGGCTTAACGTGGTGCTACATTTTTGTTTTGTTTTTAGTCTAAGTATTTAATTCTTGAAATAAACGGTTTAATATATTTAAATATGACCATGAGCAGTGCCTTAAGCCAATTAGTTGAGTTATAAATTGTCAAAAAAAGAAGATGGTGTCACTCTTATAGAATACATCTAGTGATTACTTTCTCAAATATGATTATCATGAAATTTTTCTCCTCGATATTATGATAGATTTTATCGTTTTATGTGGTCTCGAGGCCACATTATAGACCTAAAATCAAAGGTAGTAACCTATTAATGAAATTTCAAAAATATATATTTAACGATTTTGTTCAACATGATTACATAAGGAATGTTAACATTATTAATAACACACTATATAAGTTAGGAAGTTATTTTCAAATAAACTTTTCATCATAATTATTAAATATTTAGAATGTACACCCTTATAGAGAAAATGGCTTTAATACTAATTAGGTTATAGAATATAATTTTTTGTTTCCAATGAAATTACGACGTTGCGTTTGATACACAAAATCATTTATTGAGAACATTAAAACTAAACGCAATTAAAATATTAAAGTTATCGGTAGATATATCTAAGCATTAGACAGCAGGGCTCTTAATTTGCTGGAGTTGGATTAGACTCGCATCTGGATGTATAGCATGCGATATTTCCCGCCCTATGGCTTAAAATTCTAGTTGCAGACAGATGCTGCTACATTTTCTTGGACTTCTGTATCGCTTTATTTTGTTTCTTATGATTAAGTAATAGTTAGCCAAAGTACTTGCATTAAAAATATAATTAAAAATAACGTGTTTTAGGAAAACCTTATTTTGTATTTAAGACAGTGTACAATAATTTCTGGTAGGTTAATATCAGCTCCCTATAGGATCATCACATGGAATGAAAACAAGAGTATTTAATATAATTTGGAGTTCACGATCGCTAATAACCTAACTTGTACTAATTAATTCGGGTTAACATGCCCCTGAAAAATAATTCCTTCTCTGCCCCTCATAGTCGAGTAACATTTTATAGTACGCCGTGGAATGAAGATTACCTGCAACCAAACCATCGCTTGTGTAAAGCGGGTTCCGTATGTGGCATCTCCTTACAACTTCAAGTTAAGACTAACAAGTTTCACATCGAAATGAACGTTTTGATAAATCAGTTTTCACATTGAAATAAATGTTTTAAAGAACCATTATTCAGATTAAAATAAACGCCTAATTGGCTGCGTGTGTAAAGTATAAAAGTTTTTTTTCCCTCACAAAGAATGTGTTCTGAAAAAAAAAAGTTCTACCACATTNCCGGCCCTGAGGTGTGTTGTGGAAGAAAAAAAGTGTTACTTGAGTTATTCTTTAGCTGTCCCCCCCCCCCCCCCCCCGAACTAGTATTAAGTGGGGGTTTTCAAATTATATATGTCCTTATACTGAATGCTTGTCTGTACCCGGAGCTACAGCCGAAATGGTTTGATAATTTTCGTTCAAATTTTGTATTTAATATTATTTGGTCATACGTTGAGGCGAATCATAATTATAATTCTAGCTCTAAAATCAAGGATAATATATTAATTTATTCTATTTGGAAATTTGAGGTTGTTACAAACTGGCTTTAAAGATTTGGATACCTAAGAATGTCTTACATTCTTATTAACACTACATATATTCTTTTTTATATAAATACAGCATTTAAAAATATTATACTGACAACCAATTTTTGAAAATTTTGTTCCACAATACATAACACTACGTGAGAAAGTATGTACGATTGTGTCATACTATTTTTTATCTTACCCTTATATATTTTATAAGTGTAGTTTTCACTCAATAAAATAACCCATTACTAGCTTTTTAGTAAATTTTTCAATTTGAAGAAAATAATCATAGTAAAACTTTTGAAAATTAAATATATAATAATATCTTGCCTGGGTTAAATCAGTATGTAGCCCAGTTTGTGGACAGATTAGCCAGTACTAATGTACCAATGCCCAGGGGACACCCAAACGTACTAATCATATATCCTTTCCTTGGAGGCTATTTCCATGTCGCGAAGTAATGAGGGGGTGATGAAAGTTAAGTGGAACCCATAAAGGTCATAAACTAATTTAAACCTAACTAATCAAACCTTGGTGACCATAAGAATTATTCTCCTTTCAAGAAGAATCCCTCGGTACCAGCTGGGAATCGAACTCGGCACCTAAAGGCTAGCAGCCAGCTATTCTGGCCACTGTACCACGAAGCCGGTTAATACATGATAATCTTATTCCTAAACCACTTAACACTCACACCCAAGTCTTTTACTATGTAAACACCCATACATTTGCATGAGTTGTAAAGTCTTCGATCTAGTTTAGTAGACTCTTACATTTTAAAATTTATCTCAATAAAATTGTAACATTTTGGTCATGTGCCATCCATAACACTTAAATTTTTTTGATGATAAATTCATGGGCACTCCAAGTATCAGGAAGAAGAACGCAATAAACTAGAATGCCGATGACTGGAAGATCGGGGTTCAAATCCTGGTCGGGTTTACTGAGAGTGATTTTTCCTAAATGGTTTTCCACTTTCCCTTCAAGCAAATGCAGGTACACCTCCTCTGACTTCAACCTTTCTCATCCCCCAAAAATTAGAGTAACTGGTACGTATGTGTATAATTCAAGCGGTTAGTAATATTCTGTGCTAAAACGCAGCATTCATAAAATTGATTTTCTCCAAACCTATAACACAAATAGGTATTTCTGAGGAGGGATTCGATTTACGCTAAGCTTCCTCAATTTCTTTCTCCTTTTATTTTTAGCACCATGTCTAATTAACCGGTCAGGCTATACGCATATGTACTAATTACGCTAATGAATAAGGGATGAGTAAGTATGAATTTAGATGAAGTGTACCCGCATTTGCGCAAAGGGTCAATGGAAGCCCTTTTGAAAAAAAAACACCCTCAGTAAACCCAACCAAGATTCGAACCCCAATCTTCCCGTCATAAGCATTCTAGTCTTTTGCGTTCTTCCTCCTGATATTTGGAGTGCCCATGAATTTATCACTAAAAAATGATAAGTGTTATATGTGGCACATGACCAAAATGTTAAAATTTTAATGAGATATATTTTAAAATGTAAGAAGACTTCACAACTCTTGCAACTGTATGAGTTTTTACATAGTAAGGTATTTGGGTGTGAGTGTTAAGTGGTTGATTAATAAGATTATCATGTATTAACCGGCCTGGTGGTACAGTGGCCCGACATCATCGGCAGTCAAGTCTATCGCGAGAGTGACGCCTTAAGCCATTCAACCACCGAAGCGGGTGAAACGATAGTTATTATTTAAGGAGCAAATATGACGAAGTTAGATTAGTGGTCCTTCCCTCGCAATTACTGGTATAGAGGAGTGAATACCATCCTTCGTGTACCTCATTGTAATTATAGCCCCAACCTCTACGTCAACAGCAACTTAAGCCACATCGGTGGTCGTATGATCTAAAACGTCACTCCCGCATTAGACCGGATTCCCAATGGTAGAAATGTCAGGGTTCAAATCCCAGCTAGGTTTATTGAGGGTGTTCTTATATTGTATCTTACTCTTTCTCTTCACAAAAATGGGGGAACATTTTTTTTCCAAATTCTACCTTCCTTGTTCCTACTCAACTAGTGATAGTATGCGAATATTCCGAACGGGTATTAAACGCTGAGAAAAAAAATCGGGCGTAAGGTGGTTTTTAAATAAATAAATTCTTTAAAATATAACCACCAATTTGACAGTGTACTCAATCGTTTATGCTTGTGAGTATATTCAAGCTGATGGTTCGTTTGAAACATTACAGCCTCGAGGCAATAACAGCAATCGACTTGAAATATAATCGAAAATAAATATACATTATGAAGATAATTTTATTTTAATACCCATTGTTTTCACAATTAAAATCAAACCTAAACCTAAGGACCAATGATGGGGAAGAACTGATTTAAAACAAACATTTTAAATACAACGTTTTATTATAAAAGAGGTGTGGTACATAATTGTAACCAGTTATACTTAATAGTCTCTCCCCACATACTAATCGTTACAATTACATAAGGGAAAATATGGTTTAATTTAGTAATTTAATTAGATGATTAACGGTACATGTTTACATTCAATATATTGTTAAATTCTCTGTTTATTAATACTTTTTTAAACTACCTTTTCCTACCCGTTAGGGTTATTCGAATTTAGTAATACTTCTACTAGGTTTTTAAATCTTTGAAATTTTGATAATATAGAGGCCGAGCTGTCTAAGATGTTAAATTCACATTGCACTTGTAAGATTTACGGGGAGATTGTAATTAGAATCCCGGACGGAGTGGGGGTAAGAAGGAAATGTTCAAATGTGATATTTTACTGGGTTTTTTTTACCATACTGTGGGAGGTACAGTAGCCCCATGGCTTCTTTGGTGCTGACTGACAGCTCACAGATGACTTTTGACAGTCAACATTTAGGTATATACCTACTTCGGCGTAGGGATACATAATTTGGTCTGGTAACTTTTCAAAGCTGTCAGTCAGCACCAAAAAAGCCATGGGGCTACTGTAGTAATACTTACAATATATTGCAGTATTGCTTTTAAAAAGTAGAATTATTAACGTACATCTCCAGGACTTTGAGTCGCATTACTAAACAAGTACCCTGATAAAACTTTGGGGACGGGCAATATGTTGTGAGCGAGACTGTACATAAAACTGCTGACGGAGCTACGGGTGTTTCCGATCAAAAAATAAAGTCAAAGTTCTATTAGGTTTTTATTTAACTCTACTAAAATGTCACAGTTTTACACGTTGGATTAAATGGTTAGTATAAAAAATAGATATATTTGTCCACTGTGTATTTTTGTGCGATGTTATTTAATATGCTCAACTGCTTTTATTATAGATTCTTTAAAAACAATTAAATATCTTAAGGACATAGATAATTTTCAAGAGTATCTTGGCGGATGGCTGTTAATAATTTTGGGGAATTGGGTTTTACTAATATCGCTGTTTATTTCTGTAGTCATTAAGAGTGTTTTTAGTATAAACAAGGATGTCTTATGAAGTATATTTTAATCACTTACCTGTTTTGAGAGCAATAATCTGTTGCAAGATGTATTAGAAGGTTATAGAAGCATTGATTGTTTTTATATGAATCGATTTTGGTTTCCAATCCCGTAAGGTGGCGCTTCTTATTTGCGAGGGCCAATTTTTGGAACTGTTTAGTGGGTATGGATCGATTATTTTCCATGTTAACCTAGCAACGCTTTCTAGTCAATGCAAGATTGACTAGCTACCAGTTGGGATCTTGCGCAGCGTTTTTATGGCACTTATTTAAATTTTAATCTTAATATATGATACCTGTAAATATTGTAATTTTTTGTGAAGATATTTTAATTTCCAGTGTTTTAGTTCGTGGTATCTCCACTGTTGCTTCTTTAATAATGGCATTGTTATGCATTTGAAGCTTTTTTTTTACTATATGGATGTTTGTTTTTTGTCTATGCTTGAATAAAACATTTATTTACTTATCATTACTTTCTGTCCCGAGGCTTAGACTGAACTCAGAACCTATGTTACATTGTTGTTTCTCTACCTCCGCTAATTACTAGTTTATCCAATTTACAATCATTACTTAATTTGATGTTGATTATAGCTCCTAGTATAAGTGTCGCTATTTTCCAATCTAATTTTATCCTACTAGGCCCAGGATATTTTACGCCCCCGGTACCCTGCCCCGCTGGGTGTCCCACAGATTCCGGATCTAATAGTCCCCGGAACAGTGTGAGCCTCAGCTGGGGCGAGCATCCCCCTATCCACAACCTGGGGAGGTGCCCTACCGGAAATTTCGTTCCACCTATCTCCACCTAAGGCCACTACCTTGGACCTAAAACTAAACATGAAACAACATTAGAAAATATAAATTAAAACTAACTTAACCTAATACATATCTTGCAACTCGGTGGCCGCAGTAATATTCTTCCTTGTCTCTTCATCTACTGATAACAGTCAATGAAGAAACCTTGACGGACCGGAAGCCCCACCGCCCCAGTTCAGCACCTCACTTGTAGCCAAGAGGGCCAGCCCATGCGAGTTGAGGGTTTTCTTCCTCCGTCTCTTGATGTTATTCGATTACTCTAATTCCCAGCTGGTAACTCGGCCGCCTCAGGTCACTCAGCAGATTTCACTACTGGCATCCTAAAGGAGTCTTCCTCAGCTGGGCTCCGGATGACCTAGAGTTCCTCGTCACATTCCACTCTACCAGCCGGTAAGATCTATGTTTTGTCTCATCTAAGTCTTGACTCCAGTTTCATAGCATGTCTTCTGATTCTGTCTCTGATGTCGAGTCGCCACCTTCTGTAGTGTCACTTCAGTCCCTGGTCTTATTACCTTGTCTGTTTTCCGTTTGTTCGTTTTGTCTAACCTGTATCCTAGTATTCATGTCTGATATATATATATGTCCTTTTCTCTCTTTAACACGTCGTTCGCGTTTGTATCTAGGAACCGCACCTGTCCACGTCACGCAATATATGATAAATTGAGCTGGCCTGTAATGGAACTCTCATGGTTTCCCTCTCTTTTACCGTTAGTTGACATTCCAGTACGACGTGTTCGGGGGTAGCCTCCCCTCCACATTTGCAAAGCCTGTCTTCTGGCAAGCGTCTTAGGTAGAGAACAGCCCTTTACGGACCATGGCCAGTGATAAAGTGAACTAGCCCAGGAGAAGGCTGTAAAAATTTTAGTTTTAGGCGATCTCTGGTATTGGGAAAGAGTTGGTTAGTTCTCCTTCCAGTTGTGCTTTGGTTCCATTCTGTCTGCCACTCGTCCAGCAATGCTTCTCTCACCTGGATACAATTTATTACTCCTTCCCTTTACAGTTTAGCAACCTTGTCTAACTCCATTTTCCGTAGCCAGTACATAGCCGCTCTCTTCTTTATTTCTAGGTCTAGTGGCCAGATACCTAGGGTCACATACAACACATTTATCGCAACTGTTCTATAGGCTTCGGATAGACTTAGCTTGAATAAAACACCTTTGAATTGTTAATCTAGAATATTTTAAAAATAGATTCAGATCTTTGTTTTTTCTTAGAAAGGTGGCTAGGAAATAATCTTTCACCGAGTAATTTAAAACCTTGGAATATAGTGTTAATTCTCGTTTAGGGAATTTATAGTGTTTTAAAAAGGAGGCCAAGTACTCAAGTGACAGTTTTAACACATAATAATGTTATTAAAGGAGAGTGCCTAGGTCCTAGGACATAACCAGATTTATTTTATTTTAATGAAATATGTAAATTGTATTAATACTAAAGGCATAACTCTATCAACAGTAACAATATATGGTAGTAAGTGCATCCTTTAAAGAACACTCTTTTCTGTTGAGTTCCTTTTATTGATTGGGGACTTCAGAATTATATATTAGGAAGGAATTCCAAAGGCAGGGTTATTTATTAATGTTTTTTTATTATACTAAACTAATTATAACCCGTCTTAAAATTGATCTGTGCCAATATTATTCGAGTGTTGTACCTTATTGGTGATGTAATTTGTGTGGTCTGTAAAAGCTACTGGTATCACTGATGTAGGTGTTGATTATCACTTCAATAGAGAGCTGTGAGAGTCCTCGGTATAGTAAGTGCTTAATGTACGTATTAACTAAGAAATGAAGGTGAAGGCCACAGGTCTTGGGAAGGGGAGCTTCTTGTCATATTGTTGAGTGTATTCCAAATTAGCTTTATATTTTTTTCTGTCAATATTTTATATGACAATGGCACCCACAACATAATTAAATATACATTAAATTTGTTCAACCTATTCAAAAACCAATGACGTATTACAGTTTGATATATATAATAAGTTCAGTGTAAAGTTGGGTACTCAATTGCGCATTTTACTCCGAACGAACAAAACAAGGCAAACAACCCAAACGAACGCGAAGAAATGACACGTCCGAAAACTCCAAGCAATCGGATCATTTGCTCGTGCTCGACTTGTTCCCGCCGATTCCGCCACAAACAAGACGAGTACTGGAACTTACTCTAAAAATGTATTTGGTAGTGGCAGCAGGTTCTGTCTTGATCCTCTGTGCATTAACTAAAAAGGGGAAACTTTTCTTCTCCCCTGTCTTTTCACGTCGGATTCTAGATATCATACTATTTATTTTCACTTCTGGAGCAGATCATTTAAACTTTTTCGATATATTAACCCACGAATCATGTTTCTTTACGTTTTTATAATAAAGTCCATGTTGAGAGTTCCATAGCACCGGGCTTTCTTCATATATATCTAATAACCCCGAACAATGCTCAGCAGCCCACTCCATGATTCGCAGCAAACACTCCAAACGGTCCAAACTGGTGCGGAGACACGTACCCACTGAACACAACGTCCGTGAAGTTGGCCCCCCCACTTTTAAAAATTCAAGTTTTTATGATTGCAATCGTTTGTTCTTCGTTTGTTCCGGATNAACGAAGAACAAACGATTGCGATCATAAAAACTTGAATTTTTACAAGTGGAGGGGCTACCGTGAAGTTGGCCCCCCCAATGTAAACATATCATTTGTGGGCCTATCAAAACGGAACAAACGAAAATTTTTGCGGAACAATCCGGAACAAACGAAGAACAAACGATTGCAATCATAAAAACTTGAATTTTTAAAAGTGGGGGGGCCAACTTCACGGACGTCTGAACACAGGCGAACGCCTGATTTCCTTTGAGCATTCCCAAAAAACCGAAAGTCGTTCGGTAGAGTTCGGATCGTTCTGTTCGGCTTGCAGAATCATGCCACGCACTAACAGATCAAACATAGCATGCACGAACGAATGTTCAAGTGTATACCCGCCTTAAGTTTGGATAATTGGAGCTTATAAATATGAACATGTAAGAATAAATAATAAACTGTTTTACTATCATATATTTTTAATAATAGTTTTACAGTAACAACTGCAAATAATTTAACTAGAGTTTAGTTATCAATTCAACATATGGGATGGGGTATTTGAAGCTTCAAAGAGTATTTATATAATTAGCCATTAATTTTATTTTAAGATAATGTTAATAACTTGTTTCATATAAATATGTTATATAAATATCATTAATAAGTATTAATGTATTTCACGAGTATTTGAAAGAAACTTTGAATGAACAATGGATTGGGGAGTGAAGTGACAAAAGATGAAAGCCAAAACCCCTTTATTACGTTGTGACGAGGTGCTCAAGTTATTAGGCGACATTATAAATGGTATAAGGGACATTAGATAATATATTCAACGATCAAAATATTTTTACAAATAAACGCCTGTATCAATAATACCCAGTTTATTTAATGTGTGACTCACTTCAGTTGACGAACGGTCTAAGGCGTCAGTAAAGTATTAGACTGACCTGCTGATGACGGGGAGATCAGGGTTACAATCCAATTTGGGTCTATTGAGAGTGGTTTTTCCTAAATGGTTTACCACTCGCCTTCCACGCAAATGCGGGTAAACTACCTCCAAAACGCATCCTTCCTAATTCTTAAACCATTAGAGCAGATCTATTCAATTGGCGGTGCGCGGGCCACATCCAGCCCATCATGCTATGCAGATTGGCCCGCAGATTGGAAGTCCAACTACTGTAGGTCCCTATCACTGGAGATTAGTCATATGGTTCAGATGGTATGTGGAGGAACCTGACCTTGAACAGCCAGAGAGATATCCAGTACCTTATCAGCGGTGAGGGAAGCTGCAAGCCCAGTGTTACTCGGTTCTTGGCACCACCAACATTGTGTGTTTACAAGGTAGTGCAAGAGGCGTGCATCCCCCATTCTAGACCCGGTATATCTCCACCCAAGTGCCACCAGATAACGGCTGAGCTATATAACATATTTTTGCTTTTGACCTTGAACAATGCAGGTGATCAGGTGACTGGGTGACTGAGAGTGTCTCACACCTCTTCTCCCCTCCACCCTCCAGCAGTCGATGTCTCTCTTCAGTTGATATTTGCCTGGCTTATTGTTCGTGAGTTATTTATAATAAGTGGAGTGCTTTTCTTGTAATTAGTCTTATTATAAGATTTCTAGGATGGCACTTTCTACTTTGATTAGTAAGAATACGGTGACCTGGTGGTCTAGGGGTAAGGTGTCAGACTTCTATGCTGGCGGCCGGGGTTCAATCCCAGGTCCCGGCAAAGATTTATCTGATTACCAAACCCTTCCTTCACCTCTGACAAGACATCTTGTGAATGTGAGGAATGCCAGG
>CABFOV010002298.1:32451-46484 GCA_902141375.1 Timema poppense | reverse complement strand
TTTTTTTTTTTAGTTTTGGATCATTCCGCAGCATCAAATATTTCAAGAGGGTGGTGGGCGTAGCCCACTATTTTTCCTAGATTTCTTTGAAAGATAATAAGTTTTTATCAGCTATTTTTTAAAAGCTGTGAACGAGCAGTGAAATTAAGGTGGTATTTTAAAAGTATTATTTTGTTTCAAATGAAATTGAAAACTTTTTAAAGACGTCTCTCAGATAATCTAAGGTAGAAATTGTAAACAAGGTCAAGGAAATTTTCAATCTGCTCCAATTTATTTTTCAAGAACATTAATTACGTTTGCACAAACCCACAATAATTACGGTAACTATTAATGGAAAAAACAACTTCGATAAACACCAAATGAATCGAATAAAATAATAACAAGACTTAAGCCATAAGATGAAAACCAAATTTATACAGTAATAGGTACTTAATTAGTTTTAACGTTAATTTTTGAGATAAAGTGGTATCCGTACATGAATATTAAATTAACTTAACACCACTAACTTAAGACAGCAAAACTTAAAACCAAGCCTCCAACCCAAGCGCTAAGAATAGAGTATCTGGGTAGTAATAATATTACACACTCACACGATATTATATGAATAGGCTGGTACTGAAACAGGGTGACTAACGTTTAGAGTTAAACCACCTTAGCTCTCAACCAAAGGGATCTTAAAATATAAGCTATTGTTGATGTGTATTAATCTTATTAATTATTGTGTATCACAAATTGATATGTGAGGGTTATCCACAGGATCAGTCATTATAGCTGAATCAAATTCGACCAAGTGACAAAGACAGGCTGGACAGAATAGTCAAACCCAGTATTTTTTGTTTTGGGTGCCAATTGCTTCACTTGAGACACTGACAACTAGTGAAAAATGGCCCGAGATATGAGACGAACCAGGATGGCTCAGTGGTAGAGCATTAGTGTGCAAAGCCAAAGGTCCCGAGTTCAATTTCCATGTTAAGGCTGTCATTTTTCAGGATATATTTGTTGGATTTTTTTATACCCCGAATCGGTGGAAACGTGGAATAAATTAACGCCCGCCTCCTATAGTTTGATTTGCGAGGAGAGAGTTTGGGGTTTGAATACCGACTGAATGTTTTGAGGGTGGCTTTCTCAAAATGGTTTCCAAGAAAACGCTGGTACATTTATCTATATTTTACCTCAATTATTCCTACCCTACCTGCGTAGTGAAAATCAGATAGCCCACTTAGGTAGTAGGATAATTAGATATTATTGGTAGAAAAAAATACCCAGAAAAAATATAAAGTATTATTACAGCAGGGATATTGAAATAAGATTCCTGAATTTGACTCTCGACTTAACATTTTTTCACATAGACGTAGAAATGTATTTTTTTTTTTTTATTCGATGGATGGTCATAACGATAACCGTCTAAACTAACGAGTTTTTTTTATCAACAAAAATACAAGAACCAGATTTCATACTCATTCAACCAAATGAGTATACTCAATTTTACGGTGATACATTTTCTGTCTTAGCCGGTAACCAAAACCAACGAACTATAGGCTAGTTGAGAGATGTTCAGTTTAAGTTTAGATGCACTTAAATGTTACCTCTCAACTAAAGGATAAATTAATGTTCTAGGGTATTGTTGGCGTGTTTGTTCTAGAATTAAGTCATAGGGAGTCCCTAATATCAAGAATACTACTAATAATATAAAAGTGTTGGTGGATCCAAAATATAAGAAGTCAGACTAGTCTCGTATCATTTTCCAGCGTCGATAAGGTCGAAGTTTAAATATCTGCTAGGTATACTATGGCGTTTATTTTTCTAAATAGTTTCCATTTCCCCTTCCTCTAAATAAACTCAGGTATATTTCATAAAAAAAATATCATCTATGCATCAATAGGTCACTATAGTAAATATGTGGATAACCCAGGGGGTAGTAAGACGCAAAGAGTGGCATCGATAGACACGCGGACAGAAATAGACATAATCATCTGGTCTGGTTTGTCAGTGGGCTAGAATCCTGGACAGGCGTACTGAGTATTGTGTTTCCTAAATGATTTAGCAGTCTAGCTCTACGCAAATAAGGGTACATTTTTTTTTAAAAAACCTTTATTTTGTGTAGTTGAATGTGGGAGACCAGGACAGGTAGTGAGTCTAGAAGGCACAGGCGGGATATATATAATTTATATATATGATGACTTAGATAAAACAAAAGTTGCCAAAGCAAAATAGAATAAAATTGGAATATGTGTAGCATCCAGTCCAAGCGAGAACATCCAGCAACTGTAGTGAAAGCACTCAACAGACCACGGTCTGTTGGATCGATAGCCATCTCTTTGCACAACGTGATTGGCTTGTTTTATTCACGAAGTCGCATAAAGCCATAACGCCGGTAAATTAAACGCACTGACAAAAAAAAAAGAAAAAAAATGATGCCTCGGAACATGATTTACTAGCTCGGATTCTGCATTGCCATGGACCCATTCCACCTGCAGCCTAGGATCCATTTACATTTCATTTCCAATCTTCTTTCCCCCTCCCCCCTTCCCTCTTTAACCAATGCAACTCTCTATTGTGAAAACCCAAATGTGTTGCTTTTACATAATACTTTGAACATCAAAAAATTTAAAAAAATATATAAATATATTGATGGATGATAGCGAATTTGTTTTTAGCGGCGAGGTTTTAATTCTAAATATAACAACAAAGATAATTGAATACCATACTGCAGTGGTGGTCCGAGCGGTCTAAGGTGTTCGATTCATGTTGGGACTTTGTATCTGTTTTCGAGGGAGGTCAGAGTTTTATTCTCGGTGGAGTGCCCTGAGAATGTGATTTCCTCAGCCGCTCTTCAAAGGGGAACTACCTCTAAGCTACCATCCTCATCCCAAATTCCTTGATTAAGTGCTTTGTTAATAGCCCTTTTGACTTGCATCGGTGGTCTAGTAGTCTAACGTTTCACTCTCGTGTTAGATTGGATTGCAGGGGACAGCAAGATCGTGGTTCACTAGTGGATTTGTCCCTATGTTTGTTTGTATGTACTTGGAACTTAGCCGAAACAATATGAATTTCATTCAAACTTTTATATCTATATGGTCATACGTTGAGGATATATAGTGATTTTGATTTTAGTCTTAAAATTATGGGTATCTTACCAATAACTTAATATCGAAAATTTGAAATTTTTTGAAAATGGGTGTAAATATTTTGTTAAAAATTACTATATGAGGAGTGTTTTATAAGCTAAATAAAGTTGATGTAAGATTATTTTTTTGAAAGAAAATTTGATATAAGGGTAGTTTACTAGGCACTTCAACTTTGAAAATGTATCCATATATTTTAACAAATATACGTGTATATTAGGTAAGTATAATTTGGAGCAAATTGACCAGCATTTTAGTGTAAAGGGAGTGATGAATAATTTCGGAAAAATCCCCTTACTACACCCAACCAAAATTCGAACCCCAAACTCCCATCACCGGCTAACAGTGGCAGCTCGTGTACAGGCACTGTGTAACTGCAGCACCCCCTATTTCTACTTGATATTATCGATAACATTTAATAAAATGAGTCCTTTTATCTTTAATTCTTTATTTATTTTTGTAGTACAATATATATTTCTTAAGCTTAGTGTCAGTACTTCAATAGCCGTCTCCCAGTTTATGAAAAAAATACAAAAATCTTTGTATGGAACTGTACGCTTCACAGTGCCATCGACGTGGTGTTTGACTGTTGTGCGCATGCGCACATAGGAGGGGGTGGGAAGGAAGGTGGGACTGCCATGTAGAGATAGCACTGTTGCTATCGCAGTGCCGGTTCTGGCGTGATGGTGGAAGGAAGTTTTCTTTTACTCAGCGTGTATTGTGCTTAAAAACCGTGTACCATATTCTTAAATGTGATTAAGTGTATAAGACTGTAGAATTAGATTATTATTTTGCTTCCAGCTATTCTATTTGATTCATTTTTTTCCAGTTCTTTCATTTAACAGAAAGACTAAATGCGCTTGCAGTACTTTCAACGGAGAAAAATTTCCTCAAATGTCGTCCAGAGATCAAGGAGAAAATTATTGAACTTTTTGCGCAAATTAAAACAAGAAGAATGGATTTCATTTTTAAATAAATAGATCAAGCTTGCACTGTAACAATTTAAGTTAAAGTAAGTAAAAAATGTTTTATTTTTGTTAAGATTTTATCAAGTTCCTGAATAAATTTCCTTTTTATATATATTTTTTCCTTTTACACAATTTTAAAACAAAGGCTAAACATTTTCTGGAGCAGCACCCCCACTAATTTTAGCTACGAGCCACCCACTGTGCTGGCTAAGTAGATGAGAAGTGGCTGACGTCTTTGTCAGCATGCTCACTGGTGCGGTTCTAAAATGCTATATCCGTGAATATGGGGCTGTTACCACATCTAACAATATTAATTATCTCGTCACCTGCTTTCTCGTTGGTTGGCCATGGTTGGTTTTATTCCAGTACAGCGTTTTCTAAGTCACGAGTTCACAGTAATGTCTTCTGCCTTCAACTCACAAGATAGATAGATACACTAGCTAAATTCAACACTATGAGAAAATAAGTTTGACATTTCAGAATTTGTAGAAACAAAATTGTATCGACGTTCTATCTAGGTGGAGTGCAGTGCATATAATATAGATGTTTATATAAAAAAAATAACATATGAGTTTTTGGTTTCTTAGAATTTGGGGATCCCAAAAAACTTATTTTACAACAGGTTTTTATTTAAGTAGTGAATCTGTTTAATGAGCTGAAGGCAGACATATTTTGCTACCATGAATTAGCGTCTTGGAAATACGACTGTATATTTACCATAAAAATGTAAGCAAATTAGTATTTGAGGATATTTGTATAATATATCGTTTAGAACTTCTGTGAAGAAAAGCTGTTTTTGTTTTTTGGGAGGGAGGAAGGTCTTAATAGTAAACAAAAACAATTTAAGATGTTTTAGAGACAAGAAGAAAATTGGGGGATGGTGCTTTAGAGATACAAGGTGAGGTTGATGAGGGGAGAAGGGTGGCTAGCAACCAGATTGTACTAAGGACCTACCTTAAACTAGAGAGAGACATTTAACAACGCCAATGGCTTCTACAACATTTCAGCTCAATGGAACTGTAGCCATTCCCGACACATGTTACCCCAGGCGAAGCGCACGACAAACATTCAACAAATTTACCCCAGTTTTATCCTCACCTGCCCGCAGACATAATAAGTGAGTACCACAGGGTTTGGGGGAGGGAGGTATCTTTTTTAACTTTTGAGTTATTATGAAACTAGAGATGAAGTAAGTTTAATAACATCATCCTTGGGAAAAGTTTGAGTTTTAAGTACGTACAGTATAACATAGAACCAAGAGTCATAAACTTCAGTTGAAAAGATCATACATCACAGACGTATACGACTGGAATATTATTGTCATAAATAAAAAAAACTTCTAAGTTCAAACAACAAACCTATATTTATCATAGTCTATCTATTTAACCCTCTGTACTCAATCCCTATTAATTCTTTACAATCATTTATCTCATTATTATTATCTCAACACAAGAAATAATTAGATTTCTAGACCCGCCTCAGTGGCGTAGTTGACTAACGCGCTTGTCGTGTTGTAGCTCGACTGCTGAGGACGGGGAGATCAAGGTTCGAATCTCGGTAGGGTGAACTGGGGGTGGTTTTTCCTAAATGGTTTTCCACTTTCCCTCCACTCAAATGCTGGTTCACTTCCTCTAATTCAACCTTCCTAATTGCTAATCAATTAGAGTAATTAGTACATAAAGCGTATAACCCGAACGGGTAGTAAGACGCAGTGCTAAATACTAGATTTCTAGCAAGAGTAAACTAAATTGTTATGCGAGCTATATATAATATCACGCTGAGCGGATGTGGTTCAAATTAAATAAATACATTAGTATTCATGTTACGAAATTAATCTACATATCACCGTATTTTCAACCCGGGAGTGGTGTGTGGGGTGTGACTCACAGTTTAGCTAGCTGCCTCTTACAGTCCATAGTGTAGTGCTTAACAAGACCAGTTTTTAGTTGTTAGCTGACCGTTGCGTTGCAGCGAGAAGTTAAAGTCGCCTGGGGTGTACCACACGCTACCACACTACTCGCGTTACTGTTTTTAACAAGGTAGGAGTAGGTGACCTGGCGGTCTAGGGGTAAAGTGTCAGACTTCTATGCTGGCGGCCGGGGTTCAATCCTCGGTCCCGGCACAGATTTACCTGATTGCCAAACCCTTCCTTCACCTCTGACAAGACATCTAGTGAATGTAGGGAATGCCAGGCCTCCACCGTGGTTCGGATTCCACGTTAAACTGTAGGTCCTTCCTTTCATCTCACAATCTCACAATCACCCTACCATTACACACTAGCGTAAGTGCGTATAACCCGAACGGGTAGTAAGACGCGGTGCTAATAATAATAATAATAATAATAATAATAATAATAATAAGGTAGGAGTATACATAATATCGTATTTCTGTATTTTTATTGTTTCACTATAATTTCAACCAAATAAAATAATTTTTGTTCCTGTATTATACCTGTAATGAATTTTATTGCATATTCTTGGACTAAATGACATTAATGTTATAGATGGAAAGCTACAAAATTGAAGCAGAAAGGATAAAAGTCCTTTTTTGACGAGGTTTTTGCCGGGGATATGTTTTATTCAGAGGATGAAGAGGGCCGTGAAATGCCCAAGAAAAAAATATATAAAAATTAAAATAACATGTTCCATTTGTGATGTGCACTTGTGTATGGATCAGGTAATAAAAGCATGTGAGATGATGTGTTGGAAAACGCCAGCCAGAGGAAGAAGTTGTTGAATAGCATATTTGCCTGACATGTTCTGAATAAATCCCTCTTCTGATGTAATAAAAAATAAAAATTTAATAAATATTTGACATTATTTACTCCTAAACGTTTCTAAATCATATTTGTTTAACTAAAAAATATTAATTCAATAATTAACTATTGTAAAAAAAATATAAGTTATTTAAATTTAATATTTTGTTAATCAATAATTTTCTGTAATTGATGTACAGATAAACCGTTGCTCATAACGTTTTGTGTAGAACAAACTTATTATTTCTTCCTAAATTTCATAAATATATTCAATAATAGTTATTAAATGCAATAAAACATACTTTACACCTAAAGCTATTTTAAACACCAACTTTTTTGTAAATTACAGCGAATTTCAAAGGTAAAAATGAATAATAATAAAAGGTTTCACTAGAAAAACAAATTATACTAAGTCACTTTTTCACTAACAGAGTTAAAAATGAATGAAAATTAATATAATAAACTGAATTTAAAAAATCATGAGCTAATTTTTTTTAAATATGGGTGGGGTGTACAAACACCCCACACACCACTGGCGAAATAATTTTAGGACACACTACTGCTGGATTAAAAGTATAGTAACTGATATAAAGTGTATGTATAGTTTGTAAACTCTGAAATCTTGCTTGTTTCTACTATGGTGAAGCTAATGTGATAGTCAAAGTGGAGCCCATCGAGTTAAGACCGTAACCTATACCATACATAGAGTGTACACTTAATTCATCATCTATCCGCTTATAATATATATGATATACACCACGTCCATCACAGACTCTGCCTTAAAATATGAGTGGACCCTGAGCACGGGAATTTCCCTGAATAGCTCAGTGTTAGAGCTTTGGCGCATTATAGCAATGGTCCTGGGTTCGAGTCCCCTGTCATCTTTCAATTTATGACTCAGTTTACAAATGATCTCCATAATTATAATCATAGGTCCCGCAAGCTACGCCTTTAATATATAACCTATTTAACTGTATAGTGTTACTTTCTTCTAGCTTAAAAGATAAAGAGGCATACTGTTATCGGCCAACGTTAGAATGCTACCGTTCAAAGTAAACTGAGTAGGCCTACATACGATTCGCTGGGCGTAACTGTAAGGGCAAGTTTAGTTTTTAAATATATATATATTTAATAATCACGTTCAACAAAAAGATTATTAACGGTTTTAACCAAGGGATAGGTATAAAGAAGGTTGTCATAGAGTAAATACCTCATTAGATCGGTGAAGGTATGGGAAAACCACCGGTATGAATCGCATGTGTGCAGCTCCCACCCAAGCTCTAGTGCATCTGGTTGAGATTAAAATCTTTACCCTCCCATTACCAGTATATTGAGAGTCTGGCGCCTTAGACTGTGTAACAACCGATACAAATTAAAAATTCGTATTTGTATGTAGATTAGGGGCAGATAGAGCTGATTAAGGCTTGGACACAAAGAAAATACAAAACGGTGGGTCAAATATTTTTATGTAAATATATACATATATATAAAATTTACTTTGTAGCTTGAATGTGAGCGAGATTTAAGTTTGTTAGAATTCAAGGGGCTTGAAAGCTGGTGAGGTAGGGGTGAAAAGCTATTTAGAATGACAACAGTTTTGAAGTAGAGAGATAGATAACATGCAGGGAGTTCACTAATAGTAAAGTCCAAGGCGTTGAAAATCTTTGGCGACTATTGAACACCTGAATGAACAACAATAAACACATTTTTTCTCGTTTATCAGTTATCCAAGTTAGAAATTATTTGTGGCATGAAAGGAAAAAGAGGAATCTAACGCGCACGTTCTAAACACAGGCTTTCATAAACACACATATACTTTTAAACTAAATTAATCTAGGACAACGCAGCTATCCCTGACAACCAACTCTAATGTCACAAATATGAATAACTGAGCCTAGAAATAATCCTATACAAAAATCGTGAATTATTTTAAGGTAATGAATTCATCACACCCTTAGTTGGGTCGGTAACGCATCTTTCCAATGATCCAAAGCTCCTGGCTTTGATGCCTAGCACGGCAAATCTATACGATTTAGAATTTATAAAATTGGGGCCTCCCCTTCTACAGTGATACAATGGTGAGAAAGGGATCAGGGTTGTTGTGTCTGTTCTATAATTAAGCCAGTTGATAGGTCATGAGAGAAAATGATTAGTTGGTTCATTAAATGCACGTTGAATAAAAAAAAAAAGTTTATAATAACAAAAAATAACTATACATACCTACCTAATCACGCCGTTCTCTCACGGGGTAGGCAAGAAACTATGCATATAGCTTCAACAACATCCATAAATCGAGTCAAACAAGCTCTTTTATTTTTAAAACACTAAATGTTTATCTTTTTTTTACACATTCTTCTAGAATATTTAGCCACGTCTTACATGATATAACCCCTACTTTTGATCCACACCCTCCAAACCACATATATATGTTTTATATAAATGAATCATAATCGACTAGTCATCCATGAAATGTTTTGTATAATTTTTATGGGTTTAAAAACAGCTGAGCTCAAAAAGAAAAGCTGCGGACAAACTCAAATTATAATATTTATATTTGTATTGTCCGGGCTATCCTCACATCTACACTAACGGGATAAGGATGAGGAAGGTATAGCTTAGAGAAATGTTTACCCACATCCGCAAGGAAAGGAGTGAAAAATCCTCTATAGTATAGCATCATCAGTACACCAAGTCGGAAGCAGAACTCCTATCTAATATAGTTCCCAACAAACCAGTTAAGATGAGACTAGCGTTTTTATCTACGTGTACCACCAGTGAAGATACTATAATTATTGAATAACATTATTCTCGTATTAGATTGGATTGACGGTTACGATGAGATTGAGGTTTGAATCCCGATCGGGTGTAATTAAGTGTTTTTTCTCCTAAATAGTTTCCAACCTACCGCCCCACCAATTCAGGTACTTTTTCTCTAGCATTTACCTTACTCATACCTAAACCGAACAGGTTCTAAGATTCAGTGAAATTAAGGTTTAATTTTCTATATATTGTAATCTCAGTTGCTAATGAATATTTGTTTTTACTATCAAACCATTCGACCAGAAATGTTTTAAGTTCAGAGAAAAATTCATGGTCAAATTACGCAATGACCATGACAGATATTTAAAGTTAAAAATACTTAAAGAGGGGTGAACTAAATATATATACTGAAGAAAACTATTTACCATATAAAATCTATGTGATGTGTGTTCTGCCAGGGCTCTTTCTCCCAATTTTCGATTCCCTGGAAAGCTGGAATTCGGTATAAAAACAATGACAATTGTTTAAAAAAATAAGATATTTGAAAAATCCAAGATAACGGACGCAACACACATTGGTGTTTTTTTTCACACAACACGATAACCTGGGAAAACCATGGACATAAATCTTGCTACCTCCTGTCAATAAAACTTTAAAAATGGCAGGGCAAAAACTTCGCGCGAAATCCGAAATTGCTCCTGTCGGAGACAGAACCGACCCCTAATATAACTTACTTACTATATGGCATTAGGAATGTTTAATGCCGCACTTCCAAAAGTACGCTACCTATCCCTATCTTGAGCTAGTTATATCCAATCCACCTCATTACAACCCATCTGTTTCAGGTCCATTCTAATGTTGTTTTTTAACACCGCGTCTTACTTACCTGTTCAGGTTATTGAACTTATGTATTAATTACACCAATTGTTTTAAGGACAAGGAAGATTATATTTAGAGTAAGTGGACGGAGAGTGGAAAACTGTTTTGGAGAAACCACCATCAGTACACCTGACCGATATTCGAACCTCAATCTCCCCGTCATCGGCAGTCTAGTCTACGGCGAGAGTAACGCCTTAGATCATGCAGCCACCGAAGCGGGTCATCATAATTTTACTCTCCCACTTGCGTATGGGTCTTCCGGATGGTCTCTTACGATTGGGTTTAACATTCAATACCCTAAACAAGGTTCTAGATTATTTAGATATATTTAGTCTAGAAAAAAATGTGTCATAAAAACTGGAAAATAAGGACCTTAAACTCTCGTTTGCTTCAGCCCCACCTTAATGTGAACGCGCTTCCCCTTCCCAGGTCTACTGAAAGTGCCTGAGGGAACTAGGTGTGTTCTGGTATCGATATTGAGCTAAGAAGGAGGCTACGTGGCGGTCACGATGGAGCTACTCCAATTAGGGCTACCTGAGCATGATCCCGGCAATTCACGGTAGCGGTATAATCTAATAAAGGCCGCGTTGAAGAAGCGTTAAGAGCATCCACCCCCTCCTTCCCTATCTCCCCCACTCAACGTTTTTAATAGTAATTACTACACCGGAGCCTCATGACGTCTGCGTGTAAGGGCAGCCAAACCCTCACCTCCTCTCTCCTCGTGTTACTCAGGGGTGGGATTGTTGCTTCGCGATGGCGGCAAAGGTTTGGCCGTAGGAGCAGTGCATAGCGGACTTTAAAATTAGACCCACCCGATCACGTTTAGAGGTATAATTTTTTAACATTGTGATTGCCCGTTTTCTCTCTCTCTCTCTCTCTATGTAAATGTCAGTCAATATATCTTTAAACTCTTTTCTTCCGACATAAAAACCAGTAGCAGTAGGCATGCGGCTATATGCTTTGTTCATCTTGTTTGGTTTGTTGGATTACGAGAGGAGGTCGAGCATCGTGTTTAGGCCAGCTCTATATATTTTAGGTTTTTTCTAAATTATTTCCCCCTTTCCCTGGGCAAAAAGTGTCGTTACCGTGAACACATTCAGAAACAACGACGAGAAACTGTCGTGCCGATAAACTGCCATCAGTGTGAACCGACCCTTATTTGGCTAGGTAGTTAAATAAATTATAATAAATGTTTAACATAACACTGTGATGTATCCCTCCCCCTCCCCTCATGTATCAACATTTAACATAAAGGCTCCCCTCTCCCTTTCTTCAACAACGTTACATATTTATGGAGGATATCTAAGTTACTGATAGATTCAGCATATGACAAAATATATTTAATATATCCAAGTTTTTTAATTTGCTAGTAAACAAACTGTTGCGGTTCTTATTTACTACTCTTATTTCTAAACTACAATATTACACAGAATTAGTACAAAACGTTAGCAACCTGGTGAAATTGTGGCCTATTTATTATTTCATACGTTTATTGAATATTTAAGATCTAAATATTATCTAAAAGTGGATACCTTTAAATATAAAGTTACTTAATTTATTTGTATTCAAATAATGACAAAAACACCCCCAACCCCTTTATCAGTGGATAGGCGGGCTAGGTTGTTTCCCTCAACTGGTCTGATTTTCCCACTATGAGGATATATTGGTTTGAATACTGCCAGTGTGTTGTGAGTTTTCCCTGGATTGTGTTTCACCCCCCCCCCTCACGCCCCTACCTCCACCCACGCTAACGCAAATATGTATCCTCTAAATTCTACCTTTTTCTAAAATATTTAAATTAAAATGAATTTTCTTACCATAGAAAGATTGACGAGTTTTATGATAATAATTCAAGTAATTTTACAACTGAATAAAAACTTTATTATTTTATTTCATAGTTCTGAAACTTATCTCAGAAATAGTTGCCATACAAGTTGGTTGATGTGTAGTGCAAAAATATTGCTCATTTGTATTTGCTTTGAGATTATTTGTTTTATGTAAATGAACATGCTAATTAGAGCATGTAAAACATGCTTGATAGTAATTATTTAACTGCACTAGGGTTGTCAGTGAGAAAAATAAGTATTTCAAAGGGTACAAAATAGCGAGCCCTACAGGTCACTACTCATTTGGTAGTAGGATGTTTATTCTTTTGGTGAGGTTGATTCTGCTCACAGGAATATTATTTTATATTAATGATGTCCAATAGACTACAATAGGTGAATAACTATCAAATCAGGGTGAAATTGAATGAAAATAATTTCTTGGCTAATGAGTGCTTCAGTAAAATAGTATTAATGCTCTCAGAGTGTATATGTATGTATGTCGAGTCCATTCGCCATAGGAGTGGTGGTAACTGACAGCTAGCAAAAATTACCAAATCCACTCTCATGTATCCATTTACCAAACCATATGATCTGCACGACCCTATTTTGATTTGTTGTCACCTTGTGCAGTCAAAACTTTTACAATAATAATGGGTTTTTAATTATGTTTTTCTTTTACCCTTTTTTCCCACACACTGCTAAAGGTCAGTTACCAGTCCTCTTATGTCGATTGGACTATATAATAGTCTTACCAAAATTGGTTGGAACTATTTGAAAATGGTTCATTTCAAAATCTTAGTACACTTAGTGACAATTTTTTAAAATTTGTTTTCCAATTAAAGTAGATTTACAATTGAATCATATTTAATTTATAAATACGACAACATTTTATTTACATGCTTTGATTGTTTTTCGTAATTTAAAAAAATTGTAGGAATCATAGTCCTATAAAATATGAGTCGCAGGAGCAAATTAATCATGTATTGATAACACCTTAAGGAAGTTATATTCCCCATATCTAGTTTCATTTCAAGGGGGCAGAACAAATCGTAATTTTAGCCACCTTTATCTATAATATTTATATTTTTCAAACTATTTTAATCAAGATTAAGAAGTTCTTTTTAAATATTCTCGAAGTTATAATTAAGGCGAGTGAGATTTTATAAGTGTAGCTAGACGTTTTATCAATAATAAATGTTTGAACAGGCACAGTGTGACAGAGTGCTTTAATCTACCCTGAGAGGCAAGGTAGCTGCTATTCCCGACAGGGTGAGGATACTTCTTTCAACCACTTGATTTCCTAGCCTTTATTTTAGTTAATTCCAGCACTTTCCTTTAAAGTCTATAAAAATAATTGGAAAATGCGGGTACACTTCCTCTAGATATAACCTTCCTGGTAATTATTACATAAGCATATAACATGAACGGGTAGGAAGACGTGGTGGTAGAAAAAAGGTTTAGAGTTAAGGTGAGTGGATTGTATGTTTGCAGATTATATAGAAAAAACCCGCCTCGGTGGCGTAGTTGGCTAACGCGCGTGTCGTGTTGAGCTCGACTGTTGAGGACGGGGAGGTCGAGGTTCGAATCTCGGTCGGGTGAACGGGGGGGGGTGGTTTTCCCTAAATGGTTTTCCACTCTCCCTCCACGCAAATGCGGGTTCACTTCCTCTAATTCAACCTTCCCAATTCCTAATCCATTAGAGTAATTAATACTTAAAGCG
>CABFOV010002298.1:4304-30955 GCA_902141375.1 Timema poppense | reverse complement strand
CACGCTCTGATGACTTCCGGCTGTTGAGACCTCAGTGGAACAGTGCCCTAACACGCTCTGATAACTTCCGGCTGTTGAGACCTCAGTGGAACAGCGTCCTAACACGCTCTGATGACTGCCAGCTGGTGAGACCTCAGTGGAACAGCACCCTAACACGCTCTGATGACTGCCGGCTGTTTAGACCTCGGTGGAACAGTGCCCTAGCACGCTCTGATGACTTCCGGCTGTTGAGACCTCAGTGGAACAGTGCCCTAACACGCTCTGATAACTTCCGGCTGTTGAGACCTCAGTGGAACAGCGTCCTAACACGCTCTGATGACTGCCAGCTGGTGAGACCTCAGTGGAACAGCACCCTAACACGCTCTGATGACTGCCGGTTGTTGAGCCCTCGGTGTAATAGCGCCCTAAAACTCTCTAATGACTGCCAGCTATTGAGCCCTCGGTGGAACAGTGCCCTAACACGCTCTGATGACTGTTGGATATTAACTATTGGTGGAACAGCACCCTAACACGCTCTGATGACAGTCGGCTGTTGAACCCTCGGTGGAACAGCGCCCTAACACGCTATGATGACTGCCGGCTGTTGAGACCTCGGTGGAACAGCGCCCTAACACTCTCTGATGGCTGCCGGCTGGTTTGTGATGTGTATGGTTTCTCGTAGGACATTAAATCAGCGGGCAGTCCCTGAAAACAAGAAGAAGGCAGACAGGTTGCGTGACGCATGGCCTCCTCTCCGATCCCATGGACCCACCTCAACCATGTCCCCCGATTCAGACAACGCTAGTCGAGGCGTCCTCCCATCCCGGAGTTGTTTGGGGGAGAGGAGGACGAAAAGGCGGGTTTCATACAGGGGCAGGTGGCCCAACGGCTACAGTGAGGCAGAATCTTGAACTAAGGATACTATAACCAGGTGCACCAAGAAGGGGTTAGTTTTCACAGCGATGCGATGTATCATCCCGTCTCAAAACAGCCACACTCGGGAACATATCGTTTAAGGCGTCAACAACACCATAATATATTGGATTGCCACTAAGGTACGTCAAAGTTATAACCCCCGCCTGATACGTACGATAAGAGTGGTTTTCAACATGTGATTCATCACTGTGTTTTTTTTATCTTCTCTCCATGCTAATGTGATTACAATTTCTCTGCCATGAACATCCCTGCCCGGTGAGCGTAAATTTACAAGTAGTCCAGACCGGTATTAAGACGTAAATAACTTTTTTTTAAAAAGAAGATATAACTTAATTAACAAGAAAGGAAACAATTAAGAGGAAATGGGTGTTGAATGTTTACTCATTGGGGTTTTACAAAATAACAATTGAAAGGTACAGGGGAAAAAGAGGAAAATTAATATTTTAATTTTATTTGAGTTAATGCTTCCGTCTGTTAGACAATCACGAGAAATTTCATATAAAGTCATATTAAAAATACTAAAATAGAATTATTTGATTGGCTCTTTATGGGGTTTGAGATCTATAAAAATTCGCCTTGGGAAATGTGTGAATTGTGACTTACCTCCTATTTCTCCTGAAGCCTTCATTAATTAAAATTAATTATTTTTTTTCACAAAATTTTAAAATAAAATAATATGAATGTAGCTAATATTCTTACTCTTGCGATACATTTTTATTTTAATATAGATTTGAGTAAAACCATTTGAAGTATTTCATAAATGTATAAGTTAGAATGAGATATCTTAGAAATGTATGTCCAAAACCTCGTATAAAGATTCAGTAATGAAGGGATGCTAAAGGAGTGCGGTTTGAAAGGTAATCCAATAGGAAAATGTGAAATACGCGTGTTACCATGGTTTAGGCATGTTTAGAGGATGAGTATGGATCGAGTGACGAAGCAAATTTATGAAGGTAAAATGTATGAATCAAAAGGAAGGGGTAGCTCATGTAAGACGTGGCTAAATGTTGTATATTAATGTGTGAAAAAAGAGAAACATTAAGAGTGAAGAATAAAAGAACATATAATAGTATGACTCGGTGTGTGTATGGATGTTGATGGAGCGAAGGGAGTATTCAAGGTTAGGGAAGTGTGGAGAAAGTTATGAGGATGAATTAAATACAGAGTTGTTTTTTTAGCTATATGCATAGTTTCTTACCTACCCCATAAGGGAACGGCGTGATTAGATACGTATGTATCTTGACCTACCATCACCAGCCACTCAGTATACTGTGAGCATGACGCCTTTAAGTTAATTATGTCCACCGATGTCGGTGTCTTTAAGATGGGATGATAAATCGTAATGCTGTTAAAAAAAACTCTCCTCCCCAATGCATCTTGCTGAGATTCGAATCTGTACTTCCAGAACTCCAATCTTTTCGCGAGCACGACGCCTTGGATCTCACTAACAACCATTACCACGTGGTTGGAAAGTGGGAAACAATAATAAGGAAACATGTGATCAGGGTTCAAGCCCCGACATCCATCACCAGAAAACCCGATAATACGATGCTAGCACCTCTTCCCGTTTATATGTTTAGTGATTAGGGTACAAAAATGGTAGAACACGATTTTTATATATCGTTATTTCAAAACTAAAAATAGGGCCGATATTTCCCTTTAATTACTACATAAAAAAATATAGATATAGTAAATACAGGTAGTAGCCTAACTGTAATGATACAACTTTGGGATTTAATTTATTTTAAAAACCAATTTAATTAGTGTTCTGACCACCAAACTGCGCACGTATCCCATTATACACATATTTCCAATATTAAGCTTATCAAAGTCAACGTAATATTGATACGCACCATATTCTAAACGATACATACTAATTCCGGCTTATGAAAGAATGTGAATACATGTATATAAATTCCTCAAAGAGCGTTATTTTATGAATAGTGAAACAAGCGTTGCTATGGGTAGGCAAAAAAAATATCAGTAGCTGTGTCCATTCCAATAGAAAACACACGACCCATGTATGTGGGCCTGATCCGATTCAAAAGGCCGTATAATAAATGGACAGGACTTCACTGTTGCATCACATTTATATTCAGGAGTAGAAAGACGAAATTAGAGAAGGGAGGCGGAAAACACGAAATAAACAATACAATAATGAAATGGATAAGGTGAGGGTTTTTTTTATAAAGAGGATTGTTTCAACTTTAACTTATCTATCCAGTTATTTTATTTTTATTTTTTGAATTAAGGATATTTTTAAGCTTCTTTTACTACATAACGTATTAGTTAAATATCAATTTTGATTAGTTGTACTCTTCCAAGGTCATAATGTATCTGAAGTATATTTAGAATTAACCTAAAATATCGAATGTCACGCTCGAAATTCAAAATGTTTAGCCACATTAGACCAGATATAAATTTAAACAATACATTATCCAAATTATGTTATTCCTTGTAAAACTGTTAACGATATTTCGTAATAAAAATAACAAGTCGTCAAAACCTTTAATGTTGTTCGCGTGGTTTATGGCACTTGGCTCATAATGTGCTGGCTTATTATTGGTGGGTAGGTCAAGCATCAAATTTCAGATACGTGCATTGAGGGTAGTATTCCTCGTGTGATTTGCCTCTGTGGTTTTCCCATCCACTCTCAAGATTAATGCGGGTGCCATTCCGTAAAACTACCTTCTCTATTAAAATGCCTATCTACTAACTATGCTAATATGGTATGGAGGAAGGTTGAATTTAGAGGAAAGGTACCCGTATTCAAGTGGAGGGAGAGTAGAAAAACATTTAGGAAAACCCACCCTCAGTACAACCAGCCGGGATTCGAGCCCCATTCTCCCCGTCATCGGCAGTCTAGTCTTTTGCGAGATTCACGCCTTAGACCATGTCACCAACAAAGAGGGTAGGCCTATATATTTATTTATTGTGCGTAGTTTGAGACCAAGAATCATTGTCGTTCATGATTGACAAATCAGATCACTAGGATGAAAATCATAAAGCTCTTCAAATTTTTGCCCCATCTCCAGTTGTTACGAAAAAAGAGAGGAAGAAGATCAAGAAGTACGTCAATATTGAAGCAAGTCTTCCTTCCCTTCCCAGTCTAATGATTGGAAGTTGCTGCCTCAGCACATGGTTTGCTTTCAAACAAACATTGGCTCATACGATTCAGACTCTTGGGCTTAGGAGCAACAGACACAACCCTCTCCATCCCCCACCCCCTCACCGTGCACTCTCGACTCACGAAGTCGTTCCCTCAAATCTTATAAACTGAGGCCAACTATCGGACCCTCTAGGGCACACCGTATCACAAGAGCAAGGGCAATTTCAATTTCCTGTCTTTGATGCTATCGCAAATGGTTAGAGGGAACATTACCAAATACACATTGATCAAAGGCAAAATGATCGGGTAATATGGATTACGTTATGCGAAGATATTATAGAACGTATTTTCAGCTCAGGTAAACTGCTTGTAGTTGGGTGAAAAAAATGCATGGTCTATTCAAACTAGTTATTATTATTATTACTATTATTATTATTAGCACAGCGTCTTAGTACCCGTTCGGGTAATACGCACTAACGCTAATGTGTAGTGGTAGGGTGATTGTAAGATGAAGTGGAGGACCTACAGTTTAACGTGGGATCTGAACCACAGTGGAGGCCTGGCATTCCACACATTCACAAGTTGTGTCAATCTAGTTAAGCAGCCATATTAATTATTAAAACCTACCCCAGACATTATACCACCAAATATTGGTTCGTTGCAGAGTTGACTGCAAGTTATCGC
Source organism: Timema poppense (assembly GCA_902141375.1). Taxonomy (NCBI): domain Eukaryota; kingdom Metazoa; phylum Arthropoda; class Insecta; order Phasmatodea; family Timematidae; genus Timema; species Timema poppense. The sequence continues at coordinate 26,247 of CABFOV010002298.1, read as the reverse complement.
GCCAAAACTGATTCCAAACTTTTTATTGGACAGATTTTGTCCTTCGTGTCCTGTCTTGCGCAGGTATCGAGTGGAAAGAGGTTAGAGGAGTGTGACTTACGTGTCCATATATGGCTTGGGTCAAAGTCCAGGCAAAGATAGGTATGCCCTGGTGTCATGTTTTTTTAAAGGAGTGAGCTTATATAATTTGTCTGGACAAATGAGTGCAGATTAGAGAATACTTTAATTTTACCCCGGTCTATAAGGCTTGATATCTGTAAAATGAGCCATTTTACACCATCCAACCACTTTCCCAAGTCCCACGATTTTCAATTGAATATTAAAATTCTTACGTGGTTCTATTTTTAGATTATATATGACCACCTCTGCAATCCAGTGGTCAGAGTTCCTGGCTACGGATCTAGATGTCCCGGGTTCGATCTCCTGCGCTTCCTAATTTTTCTGTTAAACAGTGGGTCTGGAACGGGCTCAGCTCAGCCTTGTGAGGACAAATGAGGAGCTACTTGAATGAAAAAGTAACGGCTACCGTCTAGAAAACTGAGACTAGCGGCCGGAGAGTTCGTTGTGATGACCACATGACACCCTCTAGCCCCCAAAGTTAACACTAACATTGCCAACAAAGGGTGGCTGCTTGGTCAGTATGGTATATATATATATATAGAGAGAGAGAGAGAGAGAGATAAGTCAACTACCCGATGACTTTCCTTCGGTATAAGCAAAAAGTGTTGTATTCTGTGTACCACGCATAATAAATTAAGCATCCGTACCATCCTTATATGACCACTAATAAAGTTGGGAAGAGTAAGGGGGAATTTAGAGTAAATATAACCGAATTTGCGTGGAGAAAGGCTAGGAAACGATTTAGGGAAGAGCCCTAAATGTTCATATTCAAACTACGTTATACCACTCCCAGCGTTCCAGTCTATTACGAGAATGACACCTTAGACAATACGACCACCAATACAGGTGAAAGTAGGTTTGAGTTTGAATTTTAACTAAAGGTAACTTAAAGAAATGAATCAGAGTTCTCCACACAAACTCTTTTAACCCGTCTATATAATTACTTAGTAGGCCTATTTTATTGTGCAGTAAATCTCTTATAAACTTTAAATGTAAGAAGAGTAGGATTCCAATTGAAGTAGGTTTTTTATGCCCCTCATACCGAAAGAGTTATGTTTCAAGTATTGATTTGGTCGACTTTTTTCATGATTAACACGTTTATTTACGTAAAAAAAGAATCAAATATATTCATATTAAGCCTTTCTTAAATTACGTAAGATTTTTTCATGATTTTTGACCCCTTCTCCATCCACGTAGGGAATCGTAAGATTATTTAAATAGTTTGATTATTTTTGTACACAAGGTTCATTGCCAACTGGGATTCAAACCCCGATTTTCCCATCATCAGCAGACAAGTCTAATACGAAAGTGATGCCCTAGACCATTCGGCCACTGAAGCGGGCCATCAAATGCAATTATTAATTCTGAAGTTTTTATTACATGTAGCCTACTTTATACTACTATAACAACCATGGGCTCCACCAAGTGTGTGGGGGGAGGGGGGAGGTGTCGTCAGCATGGTGGGTTTGTAGCATTCATAAATGTTACACTTCCCCTCCCCCCTCCTTAAAAAATGCTAGCTATCATTCCAGAAAGTAGCATGTTTGTGAGTAATCATTCTTATAAAAGTCTGCTAATGAAATGTTTTGGGACAAAATATTATCAAGTATTAACAACAAGAACATTGTCATACAGGGTAGAGAAATATTCCTCGATATCAAGACCACACTTATGACTTAGTGCAAGGGATGCAGCACTTACGTGACTCGTGGAAAAGTGTTGTTCAAGAGGAAATGTAGATACTGAAGCAGTAGAAGTGCCACCCCAATTTCCCGAAAACTAAAAAACTTTTAAAGAACCTGAACGAGATTTCAGAATTTTCCATAGTTTACCCAGAATTGACTTTTATTATCAATGTTTTAAAGACAAGATTTGAAGTAGCAGATGCCACATGCGAATTATTCTCACCCACTTTGAACTTCCAGAACTTAAATGATAGTCAATTACTGCAAAATCAGCAATACTTGTAAATATACTGTAAATCAGAAAGCTCTGTCAGAAGAATTACTGCACGAAATCCTTCACCTTAGAAGTATTCACAAGACAGTTTTCGGCACCGAAAGAAGCCCGATTAGACTTACGAACGCAATTTACGACCAAAAAACCCCACAAGATATATTTGCCAATACATGCTACGCCATTAAACTGTTTTGTAGAAAACCAGTTACTGTTTCTTTAACTTAAAGATCGTTCAACAGACTAGTAAATTGAAAACATGGCAAAAAAACGCAACTGGTCAAGAGCGACTTGTAGCAATTATGTGCATCGGAAATGAAGAAAATTTATTTTACTGAAGTTATTGAAAAATAATTTGCTTCTACAAAAGCTATAAAATATACTTTAGATATGATTTTTGATATTGTTGTAAGTTTTTATTATGTATATCCATATAGTTGTATTTAATAAATATAAACACTACCTTTATCTCATAATTTAAAATGACTCATTTTATCCTAAATCCTATAGGATGTAGAGAATCACGCTGCCCTTAACCTTAGGCGTAGCTAGGGGGGACCACCAAAGATCCTGGCCTGGAAGCCCACTTCAGGATGTGGGGGTCATGATAACAACCATCCTGCAGCTCAATGTTTGATGATTCTGGTGAAGCTGTAGAGTAGGTAGCCAGCCGTATTCCACTTGGAGCGAAGATAGGATGGGCGGAGTTTCCAGATAGTAAGGTGTAGCCGGATACGATTAGTCAGCAGGTGTAGGACCTTGAGGTGAAATCCCACTGTTTTACTTTGTGAGGAAAGCTTTAAAAAAAGAGTTGAGTGACTTTTTATTTCTTGATAATTAAGATTTTTTTTAACATTCCAGCACATGTTCAATTCTCATATTATGCCAACCTCGTAATAGACTGGCCTGCTGAAGACGGGGAGATAGGGTTCCAATCTCGGTTGAGTCTATTGAGGATGTTTTTTTCCTAAATGGTTTCCCACTCTCCTTCCAAGCAAATGAGAGTAGATCTTTTAAATGCTTTCTTCCTCATTTCTACCCCATTAGAGTATTTATCATGCGTATAACCTGAACAGGTAGTAATACTCGGTGATAATAAAAAGTTTACTTACAGTGTCAAGCAGGAACGAGTGGGATGGATGCGCATGAACAGGTACGTAGAGCATTTTGACATGCGAGAGAGTTCGCAAGTGTAGCCATCTAGCAATCGACAAGCGGAACTTACCTTAAACCATTTTTTTTCACAAACAAAATCCACGTAGACCTATATTTGAAAATGTTGATAGTGAAAGCGCGTTTGATGGATTTCCCATGTATTTCGAGATTGATCGCAAACCAGAAAAAAGTATCAAGGTGAAGTTGTATGCATTCTTCATTTGAAAATAGCGAGATTTGAATCAGTTTAATAGTTTTGTCATTGAAACTTTTTTTTTCAATTTTGATGTATTTTTTAAAATACGGTAAAGTTATTTTAATTTAACTGTTTTTAAAGTAGAATACAGAAATTTAAACCACGATGCGACGTTTGATTTTAGATGTATTGCCTACCTTAATTTGGTGTCATCCTTGTGGTAAGACGGGCTATTAATAATGTTTAGCATGATTAAACTTTCTTAATATTTTGTGTTTATTTAAGAAAAATGTCAAAACACATTGACTGTAAAACAACTAAAAAGCTACGCATCCATCGCTGCCCAGTGTAATTATGAGGTACGACAGAAAAGGCGCAGCGGGTTGTTAACGGATCGTGTCTGCGGTAAAACCGATGTTCGTGTTGGCGGTATAGAAAGGGCGATATTAATTACGTCAAGCGAGATAAGTCTCATCCAAAATTGTTGAAGTCAACGTTTAGACAGCTTTGAGCCGTGTGTGTCTGAGAGGGGGAACTAACGTTAATCCCGATGTCAAGGCTGATTGAAGTGTATATTAGATAGAAAGGAGGCGAGAGAATAGCCGACGCCCCCTCGACCCACCCCCGCACCGTCGGGGGTCATGGAAGAACGAGGGATAAGAGGCGTCACTGAACATTACACCTCCCTTTACCGTCCCCCACCCCATAAAACAACTTAAAGTCAAATTCACGCCAAGTTTTGCACCAAATAGTATTACATGACGGTCGTAAAATGAAGGAGGGCAAATCCAAATTTTAAAATTAAAGTTCAGTTCTAAGTTTTAAAATTGATACCAACTAAAATATTTGAGCACGTGAGTGAACTTTAGGTAAGACACTAAAAAGCTATGTTCCAATTTTTGATAAATAATTATTGATGGCCTGAAAACCCATAAAATATAATAAAAAGTGAATCCCGTCCGGACTATTTGCATATTTACACTAATGGGGTAGGAATGAGGAAGTGTAAAGCTGCACATAGGTAGAGGGAGAGTGGAAACAATTTAGGGAATACCACCCCAGTACACCTAGTTGGGATTCGAGCCCCAACCTCCCTATATCCTGCAATCAAGACAAGACAAGACTGACACCTTGGTCTACCTGCCCACATAGCATGAAAAGAAAATCAATGTATCATGATTAATAGCAATGTTAATTAATCTAAAAAAATGATATTTGGTAAAGGGTTATTTCTACGGCGATCCAAATTTACATTCACCACAATCACAAATTACAAAATAAATATTTTGTCTAGTATCCACACGTTAAGAATGAACTTTCACATGGAGAAGGGGAAAAGGGAGGGGGAGGAGGTGCACGTGGCCGGTTCTGAAAGACGTCGTCGAAGAAAACGACACTAACACAAAAACCATTCCTGCAAAAAACAAAAAAAAAACCTCGCTTCCCCTCTCTTTGGTACGAGGTGGATCAATATTTAATCTCCCACAAATTCTCGTCGCGTATTGCCGACCGACAAACGTTTCGACTTCCGTGTCAACCTTAGCCGTATTCCACTCACGATACCCCGATTGTGAAAGGGTGTACTCATAAAGGGCGACGTAAATTAAACCTTAGGCCCTGGACCTGCAGCTTTTTTTTTTAAATCCATTTGACAAACCCACAAAATAATAGCCTATTTTGTGAAATTTTTCGATGCTAATTGGTTAGTCTTTTAATTGTGTGGGATAGATTACAGTATCGGTTGTGAATAAACTTACAAAAGCAAATATAAAGTGTTATTTGTAATGTATAGCACTCCTCAAATATAAACTTCTAACAAAATCGTTAGATCCATTTACGAAAAATTACTACTTTTCAAAATAAGTAATCAGAAAGCTACCTTTAATTTTAAAGCTAAAACTACAATCACAATTTCAACTCGAGTTTATGACCACGTATCAACAATAGAGTTCAAAAGAATTTACTCGAACCGTTAAAGCTGTGGTCCCAGGTAGCCTACGGACAGACAAAGCGACCGAACGCTTTGTTTTATTAATTATTATTATTATTATTATTACTACTACTACTAATAGCCCCACGTCTTACTACCTGTTCGGTTTATACGCACTTACGCTAATGTGTAATGGTAGGGTGATTGTGAGATGAAATGGAAGACCTACAGTTTAACGTGGAATCCGAACCACATTCACAAGTTGTGATTAATACACGTCTTGTCAGAGCTGAAGGAAGGGTTTAGCAATCAGATAAACTTGTGTCGGGACCGAGGATTGAACTTTGTTTAGTTCTTTGGCACGTAAACGTGAAGACCCAATATAATCACGAGGTAGAAAATGTTAACAACTAAAGTACTTTGTACACATTTCAGTGGCCTAATGGTCTAAGGTTCTACTCTCGCAATATACTAGTCTGCCGATGACGGGGAGATCGTGATTTTATGCTGCTCGAGTGTACTGAGAATGGATTTTCCTACAATAATTGTTTCCCACTCTCTCTCCACGTAATTGCGGGCACACTTCCTCTAAATTCAACTTTTCTCATTCCTAGCCTACCAATGTAGTTAGTATATAATTGTACAGCTCGAAGGGTAGTAATACACGGGGCTAAAAAAAAATATATAATTAGTTTTTATTTGAAAGTAAAAACATAAAATGCGTATAACCCGAACGGATAGTAAGACTCAGTGCTAATAATAATAATAATAATAATAATAATAATAATAATAATAATAATAATAATAACTGAACAGAAAAGCTAAGGCAATTGTAACGCCCACAAATTCCTCAAAGTATCAAATATGACTTCACCAACAAACCTTTTACGATACCTACAATCTCCCTAGTGGTTCAAAGCACACACAAATGAGGAATAAATTAGAAAATAAATTTCATTTTCACCAGGAAGCCGGACGCCCATTATTTGAATTTCCAACAAAAGTTGATTACGTGATAACTAGAGGCCGCATCAAAGGCTTCTTCTTGGTGGGAAATAAGATTTTCCTCCGCGTGAACGCACCGGTTCACCCATAGGCCTACCAGTCGATTCCTGATAACAAAAGAGTACCGCACCGCGGAGGCGGAAGACCGATGGCGGAGATTGAACGTCAACCAGGAACTCTCCACCGTCTGTGGTCAAGCAAAGCTTCACATAATCGACAAAGAGAATAATAGAGAAAGTTAGTTACGTAATTTACAAGGCTGGATCCAATCTAGATCGCGACAGAGTACCTCCTGTTTGTTCGACAGACTATTTGCGGGGATACAGGTTCTATTTTATTTAGCGGAGGGTATGTCTGCGCTTTTGTGACTAGATATTGACATACTATTCTATAATACAATGGTTTTCAACCGGTGTACGGTCACCGACCTCCTAATTCGTAAACACTTGTCTCGAATGTTGGAATAGTTTAATTTTATTTTGTTGGCAGCGCGTTTCATTACTCATTCGAGCTACACGCATATGTTCTAATCACGCTAAATTATTATGGATGAGAAAGGTTATATTTAGAGGAGGATACCAACATTTGTGTGGAGGGAGAATGGAAAACAATTTAAACAAAAACACCCTCAATACACCTGAACGGAGTTCAAAGTTCAGTCTCCCCATCATTGACAGTCCCATTTATTGCGAGAGTGACGCCTTAGACTTCTCGACTACCAAAGCGTATTCAAACAAATATTGAAACCTTCTCTTTAATCAAATAAATGGAGTTTTTAGCGAATTACGTAATATTGAAAGAGGCATAAATGGACTCATATAAAAGTGTGTAGATGCCAACGTTGTTCTACGGATGGGATGTCAATGAATGCGAAAAAAAATAATTGAAAGTTTGTTGGCCGCCCTTAAAAGAGATAAAAAGAAAATTACAGATACCGTGGGTAAAGGAAAAGGTAAGTAATTCTATATATATTATTACGCGTATCGCACCATATATTATGTTTTTATTTTTTTTATCATTGCGTCTTACTAAACTTTCGGGTTATCCATTTATTTACTTATTATGCCAGTGGTTTAAGGTCTGAGGAAGGTCATATCTATAGTAATTGTACCCGCATATGCGCGAAGGGAAAGTGGAAAACCATTTGGGAAAAACTACCCTCAGTACACACGACCGAAATTCTAACCTAGATCTGCCCGCAATCGGCAGTCTACGCTACTGCGAGAATAACGCCTTAGACTATGCGGCCACCGAAGAGGGTGCAGCGCCGATATTGAAGCACAACTGAGCTAGACGGAAAAAAAATTATGAGGTTGCCTATCAGCTTTGGGAACACGTTACGAACATGTTCGATAACACGTTCTGTTCAATTTTGAACACTTCGGCCACAGCGAACAGGACAACGAACTTTTTATTTGGAAATGTTCGCGAACATGTTATTTTCCAGTTTGGACCCGGCTTTATGTAATGCCATTAATAGCCTTGGCTTAAAACATATTAATGAATTATTATTAATATTATTATTAAATAATAATAATATTAGGGTGATTGTGAGATGAAATGGAGGACCTACAGTGTAACGTGGAATCCGAACCACGGTGGAGGCCTGGCATTCCCCACATCCACAAGATGTCTTGTCAGAGGTGAAGGAAGGGTTTGGAAATCAGATAAATCTGTGCCGGGACCGAGGATTGAACCCCGGCCGCCAGCGCAGAAGTCTGACACCTTACCCCTAGACCACCAGGTAACCCTCTTAATGAAATAAAATACAAATTAATTATAGGCCACACAAAACACTCAAAGCATTAGCTTGCTACAAGAAACATAATAATCCTTTCCAGCTTCGTGTGTGTGTGTTTGTGTTTAGAGGGTTGAAATACAATACTCCATTAGAAGAAGTAATAATAATCCTGCAGAGTGTGTAAGTGTGTGTGTGTTTTGTCGTGCTGTAATGTAATAACAAGTTGCCCGAGGTGCATGCCTTAATTAAACTTAGCACCGCCGTCACTCCTTTCTTCCCTTCTCGTAATGACGTCACAGTTTGTAACTTCATACTCGGTCAATCTACATGTAAATGTGGCAGGTCATAAGAGGGGTAGTAAGAGACACCCCTATCCCCCCTCTTAATTCATTAAAGTGGGGGAGGGGTGCATGGCGGCACTAAACGGTGAACAGATGCACTCGAGAACTCTGGTGCCAGAAGAAAATGGAGTGACTGACTCAGTTAGTTACCCAACCCAGTGTTAAAATGCAGCTAAGTACCGGTGTGTTTTGAGTCCTAATCAGGTTTGATATCGTGGCTTTATCGATGGACTACCTTTATAATGAGTTAAGGCTCCCTAGTTCGATTCCCAGCAAGTCAGAAAAATATATTTGTTTGAACTTAAGGGTATGAGCTGATGTAGTCATCAGGTTTAGAAATTCAACAATAAATATTTATTTTCTGCCGCATCCTATTACTCGACCGTACTATTTGCATTTAATTGCGTTAATAAGGTAGGGATGACGAAGGAAGATGTGTGGGTTTGTGGGAAGGTATAGGCCTACTCGCATTTCCGAAAAGGAGAGTGGGGAACCGTTTGGTAAAACAAAAGAAAAAAGTCCATTAAGCCCAGACGGGAATTAGATCCCAGCCTATGGACCAGTGAACCTGACATTTAAACAGTCCGCGTGCTCACCAATGCGGGTCACGTTAAATATCATTTGGTAAAACTAAGAACCTAGAAGTTTGGACTAAAATCTCATCAGAATCCCATAGAGTTGATTTTATATATTTATTTTATATTATTTATTTATCTGCAATCATTCCAAGCGAGTGTTTATATTTAAAGTTGTATATCTATGATTAATTTTAAATACAATATATATATATATATACAGCTATACATACATAAACATATATATATATATTGTATATGTATCCATACGAGTACATATGCACACACTTTTGCGTGATACATGCCCTATTGCCCGTTTGTTGAAAAAAAAACCTACTATGAAGAGGCAGGATGGTGACAGCAAATTTAGAATAAATTACTGTCCATGCCAGAGATTCCTATAAACAATAATTGTTTGTCCGTAATACCTATACCCTACATTAATACACAGCCAATATAGGCATTCACACTTGGAAACTACTTTTTATACTACGAGTATAATTTTTTTACACAGTATTTATTATGTTTTTATTAGAGTTCAATTTTCTTAACAAGGGGCTTATCTGACAGCTAAAAATTTTTATTAGATCTACCTTAACGTATTCATACGTCAAGTGATGTGATATTTAGCTGTATATTTTTTTATCACCACGTCTTACTACCTGTTCAGGTTACTCGCATATAAGATTTTTACTATAAAGGGGCAGAGATGGGAAAGGAAGCGTTTTAGATGTAATCTATCCGCATTTACGTGGAAGGAGAGTGGGAAACCATTGAGGAAAAAACCACTCTCAGTATAACTGACCGGGATTCGAACCCTGATACGCTCGTCATAAATAGGCCAGTCTAACACGATGGTGACGCCTTGAATCATTCGACCACTGAAGAGAGTGACTTTCAGCTGTAATCTTTTATATATATTATCAACTTTAAAATAATATTAATAATATAGTAAAATGTTATCAATTTCGGACACAAAAGTTATCTTTGTATTTTATGAAAGTCCCTTCTTATGAAAATTATACCGTAACTGTGTTTTTGTTGTGTATCACGTCTTTTTATCCGTACGGGATAGAGGCAAAACGTGGTAAATATAAGGTATATAGAATTGAGAGAAAATTTATCAGCATGTTCATGGAGAGAAAGGTACACTAATTAGGGAAAATATTCTCTCAATACACCCTACTTGGACTAAAAACCCCGACCTCCCCGTTGCTGAAAAATCAAACCAGACGAATTTGGCGCCCACCGACTTAAGTCTAATAAATGTTGTTTGTATATGATTTTTAATTCCCACGTTTTAACATAAAGGTTACTTGTAGGTTTAATCCATGGGGTAAGAACGAGAAAGGTGACATGGAAAACTTATCCCGCTTCAGTATGAAGAGGAGAAGGAAGAACCAAAATGAAAAATCACATGTGGAAAATTATTTCCCACGTTTTAACATAAAGGTTACTTGTAGGTTTAATCCATGGGGTAAGGACGAGGAAGGTGACATGGGAAACTGCTCCCGCTTCAGTATGAAGAGGAGAAGGAAGAACCAAAATGAAAAATCACATGTGGAAAATTACCCCTAGTGTACCAGGCTCATATTACAATTTAATATTTCCCGTCACCGGAAATCCAGTATATTTCGAGAGTGACGTCATAGAATATGTGAGCACAGATAGGGGTATTTTAATTCTGAAAGAACTCTCTATTACTAAGATTAAAACTACAAACGGATGTGTCGGCAAGTACCAAAGAATAATCTAATACAAGTACCCTTAGCAAATAAACTACATGGTAAAGTTTTTAAAACCGAATTGATAAGTTTAAAAGAATACATCTCAACAAAATGCAAGGAGACAGAACGCAGACACGCTTGAAAAGTTCAACGGGCAGTTTAAGGTAGAGGGAAGAGGANCTCGAGTATCCAAATTTCCAACTTTTCGAATCGCCGCAACCAGGCTCCCTCACTCTATGAGTTGGCTTACGTGATAGTTATTCCTATCCAATTTATAATTACATTTATTTATTTTTCAAGTTTCATCTGTTTTAAAGGTATTTTTTGTTTTCATTATTATTATTATTATTATTATTATTACCAAGGTAATGAAACCTACATTAAAATAGTGGTTTTACGTGGTTATGTAACCATTTTATGAAAAACTTTATAAGTAAAGGGAAAAGTTATCATTAAATTTTCTAGAACATCCTTGACAGATATTCAAGAACTTTTGATACCACTCACTAAATTGGATTTTTTTTATTTTGTCTAAAAAAAGGCCATAAAAACAGTAAACACACTGACCTTTTATCGCGTTCCCTTCACTCCCACCTTAACGCATGAATTCATTTGAGAGGATACGACATTTTTAATCTCAACTACAACTGTAATCAGTATATACCAGAAGATGATTGATGGCCCCTATTACGTTGAAGTTATTTTAAAAACTGCAATTACAAACAAAAACATTTTATCTACAGTTTATATTCTTAATTTAAAGAAACAATACCTCTTTACCCATTTTCATCCCCTTCTCAATGACCTACTTAAAGTAGCATGTAATGATACTACTTTGGGCCCCTCTTGTTTATCTGAAAATCAGGGATGAAGTAATTTTTTTAATCTTTTAAACAAAAGAACAGTAAATAAATCATCTTTTTATGCTTCATCCATGAATAACTAGGCAAATTTGAAGCGTAATATTTTCAATACTAAATTCTAAATTCATGTTATATTTTATTATTAGTATAATTTTGATCAATTATTATTTATTTTAACGTGCTTTAAACCTACATAGTGGGGTCTTTTGTTTTGTTTTTTCAAAAAGGAAAGTTAGAAATTTTAACGATTACAATATACGCAGAAAAAGATTCAATTTCATTCTATATCTAAAATAAACTGCCAACGTGGCCAGGTTTTACTTCCAACAACAAAGGGAGGGGGCAGCCGTTAATAAGGGATGGAAAAGAAACTGTGTATGACAAGTCCACGTCCTTTAGTCATATACTTCATTCACGGGATGAGTTTACCTCTGAAAGGTCTTTTTTCTTACCGATATCCTACTATATAATAGATTTCTGGTAGGGAAAAAAGTCCCTTTCCAGGTAAACTCCTACCGTGAACGAACAATACAATCAAGATCTAAGTTATGTCGCTCTAATATTCCAGTTACGATCTTAAGAGTGTGTAATCAGTTTAATAAACAGTATACAAGTATTTAAATCAATTATATGTATATATATAGGCTATATTAATAATAAAGTAAGTGAAACCATCACTAAGTGTGCGAATATTTTCCAGTTACTAGCATTAAATTGAGTGCTAGAAACTGCACAACTACAAACCACCACGCACTTACAAATTACCACTGCGTAGGACATTAATATGCAATAATTAACACCAACCGATAACAATCATAGTTCGTAACCTTTCAATTAAAGAAACAATACCTCTTTACCCATTTTCATCCCTTTATCAATGACCTACTTATAGTAGCACAGATTATATTAAAGTGATTGAATGGGCTTATTTAAAATCTTTTTGCAACAAATTAACATATACATCTTTTTTTAAACCGAAAAAAGCGTAGGCTATGATTAAGATGATATAAAGCACGTAAGAAGGGTTCATGGTCAACGAATCTACATGGGCTTTACCGCAGGCTATTTCTGTTCAGGGTCATAACTAGCAAATGTTTTCTGAGGGGTGTAGGTAGGGATGTGAGAAAAGTATCGATACCTTACTAATATCGATATTTTCCTTATTACTAGTATTTTTACTCGTTATTTTTACTGATATTAGTAGGCTACTCACACTCTGGTATCGAAATAAATAAACAAAAAAAATATTTTTATCTTCACTCATGCTGGAATTTAATGTTTTACTTGAGGAAGAAAAAATGACATTATTTATCAAACTATCCATCATACAATACTATCTATCATACTTTACAAGTTACAACACATATCATAAACGCGATATACATAAGTATACTATGATTTGGTTAAATCGATATAATTTTCAGTGTTTAAATAAATATGAAAACACATAAGGTTTTAGTAAACTATCCTTCATAAAAACACACACATAAGTTTGTTAATCACAATAAACACCCTTTATAATTTGTTTATATAATTTGTTGTAAATAACCTTAAATTAATATATTTTTAGATAAAAAAAAACCTATACTACTATTATGCATGTAAAATAGTCCTTCAATATCTCTTGTAAAACCGATTGTTAGGGCATTGTTTTAGGTAATAATTTTGTTTTTAAATTGTCAATAAATTACCCCTAAACACAAACAAAACATGAACGTTTAGTTCATTTCAGTTTATTAATAGTGGTGGCAAATCTATTAAAGTAGTTGTGCTGTGTCGCCTTTGATGGGGAGGTCAAAGTTCGAATCCCAAAAGCATGCAATTTTGACTGTGGTTAAGCAATCAACGCTACATGCTAATGCGGGTGTATTTCTCCTAAAATACACTTAAATTGAGTCACTAATAACTTTTTGTGTGTGTATTAACAGCGCAGTAGCTTAATTTTAATTATAAATCAGGGTGACCCGGCGGTCTAAGGGTAAGGTGTCAGACTTGTGTTCTGGGGGTTCGGGTTTCAATCCGCGGTCCCGGCACAGATTTATCTGATTGCCAAACCCTTCCTTCACCTCTGACAAGACGTGTATTAATCACAACTTGTGAATGTGTGGAATACTAGGCCTCCATCATGGTTCGGATCCCACGTTAAACTGTTGATCTTCCGTTTCATCTCACAATCACCCTCCCATTAGACACTAGCGTTAAGTGCGTATAGCCCGAGCGGGTAGTAATATGCGGTGCTAATAATAATAATATAATAATAATTATTATTATTATAAATCAGCTGAAAATTAAGTTGCAATATTAATAGAATGAAGAGTTTGTCTATCATGAGCATTGCCACGATATCTACCGCACGCAGAAGTCTGAAATAAAAAAACTATTATTCTTGTACACAAACGTGTGCACCTCGAGGCCGGAATTTTAAAATTGTGATTAGATTTTTTTAAATCAATTAGAAACTGCGTTGAAAGCAAAGAGGCCAAGGATAATGCCTTAAAGGCACTAACTTTAAAGTTACCTTCCTCGTAGTCTGTTAAATTAAAAACATTTCTCCTGACAACGCCAGGTACTTCAACTAGTTTTAAATAATGATCAAACAAGCTAATTTATATTGTTTTTTGAAGTCGACACTATGTGATTCCACCAAGATTTAATAATAGGTATGGTTCTTTTAACCATGTGATTTTAAATATATTCTGAGAGATATTTGGTGCATTTATCTAAATGTAACCTTTCTCATCCCATACAAAATTGTTTAAATGCTTAAGCAAGGTGTAATTCCTTTAAAATGAAAACATATGTTTAAGGTGGGGATGTAGAGAACGCGAGAAAAGGCAGTTTTTATAGCAAAACATTTTGTTGACCAAAATAAATAATTATTGCTTCAGTACAAACATGACATTTAATTTTTTCCCCATTGTAATACCAAAGGTTGTTGAATATCTATCATGAGGTAGCATTAGATGACAAACTGTTTTTAATTAAGAGAAAAATGGTTCATTATATTCCAGGAGACCCTTGACATGAGGTCACCATGTGAAGAAAATCAAACTCTATGATTCTACTGGAGCATTACGTGATATATTTTGGTCAAAATATGTTTTGTTATCAAAATTGCGAAAACATTGACATCTTGTCGCGTGCACTCCCACATCAGCACTATGTTGTCAAATAAACCACCTCCCTGAGGTGTTGAGAGGGTTTCTATATCAACTATCCCAAGACAAACACTCCCTGTGCTGTAGAAAGGGTTGCTATATCAACCATATCAACACACAGCACGTCACACCAGCTAAATAGAGGCGGACATGGCTTTCAAGGATATGACAATGGACGTTAGCACCGCTGCTAGGGTTTGAGACGGAATGGATTGCTGCTGACGGGGAGATCAGGGTTCGAATCCTGGCAGAGTGTACTGACTGAGGTTTTTTTTTCCTAATTGGTTCCCCACTCTACTTCCGCGCTAATGTGAATATATTTCCTCTGCTTTGCTCATCCTTACCGTTATTGAAAATATTCAGATAGCTGAAAGGGTAGTGCAGTGCAATGCAAACACACACAAAACAAAAAATAAATACAAATAAATGCAAACAAAATTCCGCTTGGACAATGAGAAGAACAAACTTCACACTGCTCTTCTTGGACAAATAAACTGATTACTATTGACTAGAGTGCAACACATGTTCTAGTATAAGCTAGTATCTAGTGAAGTTCTTAAATAATAATGGTGCTTATAAAGAACTTTAAATTCTCCAAATGTAAACACTTAAAAAATTTCATAAAATACTAGACTAGCTATGTAATACAAATGGTTTTATATATTGTTTAGAGAAAAATGGCTTACCAAGACGATGTAAGAGGCAAACAGGTACTCACCCAAAAACCTGAAAATATCAATCAACTATTAAAACAGGAAATTTCAGCGTTATTTTATTTTTTTATGTTCAAAATACGTTATTTTTACACAATTTCCAGACCAAATATTTTTTATNTCAAAATTGCGTTATTTTTACACGATTTCCAGACAAAATATTTTTTTTTTCGCAATATTTTACTTTATAAACAAAACTATAGATAAAAATATCGTTAAATAATTACATAGATCGTAGATAGATCTAATGGTTGGCAGTGCGTAACTATAGTCCATTTTTAATTTAGAAATTAAAAGATATCTGAAGATTAGAGTGGCCATTTAAAAGTTCCCTGACTTTTCCTTAGCTTGGATTTTCTCTGTTTTTCAGGTGTATAGCAAAACTTTCGTACATTCAACCTACCTCCTCCCCCCCCCCTCCCTCCCTCACACACAAACACACACACACACACACAAAAGAAAGAATGATTTAGTCTTATTTTGGGTTGTTGAAATTAAATACTCAGCTGTAAGCTTCGAAAGGGACGTAAGTAACGTCATCGGTCCCATGTCGATTGTGGGATGTAAAAGAGCCAATGGAAGGTATGGTAAAATGCCTTTACCGGCAAATTTGATAAATCCTTTCGCACTCGCTCATATAAATTCAGCGTGGAAGGCAATGGGGAACGTCCACACTTTTTGAGCTCCTCTAGTAGATGGGATTTCTACCAGATGGCGCAGGCAGCACTAACAAGCTTAAGGGATGAGTCCATGCCCAGTGCTGGATGGATTGAAATCACATTGAACGAATCTTATGGCTGTTGAGTGAATAAGAAGAAGAATTAGTGTTCAATAATATATATAAAGGAAATTAAGAAAACGTGCAGTCTTTGAACGAAATAAAGGAGGCAGGTTTAAAGTGGCGTTATTTGAAGTTTGGGGCACAGATGTCAAGAAAAGAAATGTTAACATGTTCATAGATTAACGCTATAAAAATGAGACTCTATTCAAGTCTAATGATTTACAGCACCATGAAGGTGCTGTTTTTTATTACAAAAATTTACTTATGGTATACAAAAATGAGGTTTTATATTGGAGGTCTCGTTTTTCATTTCCTCCGCCAAGGTTAGGTTAGCCGACTTTGGACATCTATAACCGTAGAAACACTGTCGTAAGCAAGTTGAGACAGTATTTAGACAAATAACCCTTAAGAGCCCATCTCACCCCACTAATAACGTGTAATCTAGGTAGAAAATACAGCTTGAACCAAATGTTGAGTTCTAATGTGGGGAGCTGGAATATTAATTAGAAAACAGTGGAACGGAGAAGATCCAAACCAATTTACCACGTAAAAAAAAATGAAAACTACTTGACTAAACCACAAGTGTGCATACCATTGGTTGCTTTTTTTTAAATAGAACTTGGATTTATACAAAATTCTTTATATAGAAAAGCAAGAGTTATAAAAAAAAACATTATTTTATTGCCAAACTATTTGTATGTAGGGGTTCTAGATTGAAAATAAATGTGTTTTTTAGTTCTAATTGACAGAAAAATTTGAGAGCTAAGCAATTATGAAAGAAAAACATTTTGATCCAAAAAATATAGCGCAATCTTCTCAAAATCTTATGATACTAGTGGTCTAACTTGACCAATATTTGACAACAAAAAAACTCAAAATTTAAAATGAAAAATATATCTGTGAAATTATTGGCAGTAGGCTATATAAAAAATAATTAGAATAGTTTTGACGTAAGTCCCCCAAAGATAATGATAAAAATTAAAAAGAATGATTTTAATTAAATGGTTTGTCCTAAAATGTATTGTTGATAGCAAATACACTACCAGATATCAATAGCAAATTTCACTGGGGTTCCTAATATAATAAATAGAGGAAGTGAATACGAAAATATTGGGGCCAATTCATTAGTGTTTGTAACCTTTAAAGAGTTTAAGTGCATACATAAAGACCAACGGATATATGTTTACATATAGGTGAAGTTTGAACGAATCAAAATTGTATTACATGTATATCTAGTTTTCTCCTTCAGAAAATCTAAGTTTATATGCGGGCCGCAAGGAAAATGTTAGCAGCTGAGCTCATTTAATTGACGCACATCGCCAATAAAGCACATTTAGTGGGCAACTGAAAGGAAATGTGCATAAGAGTAGTGTCATAGATATGTGATATTAATTTTAAACTTAAAAAAAACTGTCTCACTGGTCCCAGTTTCAATACCACGATTCTAGGGGCCCCTCGCTTGGGTTTTTAAAGATTTATTTTATATTGTTAAAGGTTGTGTTTATTAAGCCTCACTATATTTTTTATTTTATTTATTTATTTAGCACCACGTCTTACTAGCCGTTTGGGTTATACGCTTAAGTACTAATTACGCTAATAGATTAGAAATTGGGAAGGTTGAATTTAGAGGAATTTAACCCTTATTTGCGTGGAGAGAGTGTGGAAAACCATTTGGGGAAACCCCCACCTCAATTCACCCGACCGATATTCGAACCTCGATTTCTCTGTCCTCGGCAGTCCAGCTCATAACGAAAATAGCGCGTTAGTTAACTACGCCACCGAGGCGGGTAGTTCTCGCTATACATACAGCATATCTGTTTATATTTAAACATTGATTTTCGTAAAATAAAAGGTATTGAAAGTACTGTTTAAAATTGTATTCCCGTGAGTGGGTAAGCTTGGTAGGGGCCCGGTGCATTGCTTTGCCCAAGTGCACAAACATATAATCTACCCAGACACTCAGCCTCCAGGTTAAAATGGTGGCGCTTCTTTTGCCAGCTTGAGTCCTTCAACAATGGGTTTCGCTAGTGTCACTGTTGGGTGATTGATAGGACTGAACGTAGCGATCCTAGTGTTGAAGGACTAAAGCTGGCAAAAGGAGTGCAACCATTTTAACTTGGAGGCCGAGTGTCTGGGTATATTAGTTGTCTATGGCCTAGGCCTACAATGGGGCTAAGATGGCCTCACGTAGGTAGGGGGCCCATCTATCGTCCCCCACTTGTTTTCTGCTAACTATTATTTGATCTTAGAGTATAAGATCTGAAACTAATGCAGTTAGGAAATTTAAACATTTTATTCTATGGTTCACTTGGTGAAACATGAAACGATTGAACCAAAAAAAAGGGTAAAGCATAAATTCACAAAAATGAACTTTACAATTATTTCAAAAAGCGGCCCTGATTCCATCCCCTCTGTTTCATTTTAAATTATACACAGATAGCATGCAAAAGCAAGCGTGAGACACAAAGGATATTAAGAAATTCTAAATTAATAATTTACTGAAAAAAAATATAAACATACAAAGGTAAGAGTACAAAAATCAAAAGCATTTGCATTCTATTACAAAATAATATCGGCTTTCGAAAAATAGCTTAGCATCTTATTAGATAATCAATCACATATCCAAACAGCTGTCGCAGATAAAATGTTTCTTTATTTCACAAGAAGTGCGATAGATCATCAGGGGTTGGCAAAGATAATCCAAGTGTTAAAGGACCAAACGATGTAACGTCCTGTGTCATCGGAGCTCTAGATGTTTAAGGATGCTCTGGATGAGCACTCTGCACAGGGACGGATTGATTCCCAGTTGACTGAACAACAAAGTCGGTTTCACGGAAAATATATGAATTTAAAGGATAGAGGCCTGTCTTCCTGAATCCTTTGGTTGCTGTTTCCAGGGTTGCAGCTTGCACATAACCTTTCCTAAACAGTGAAGCAACCTGAAGCTTTCTGACAATACGGTTCGGATTATTTGAGAGCCAATTCCTAACAGATTTTGCGTAGTATGTCTTAAGAGGAAACATGGAAGACACATCCATGGATTGCATCTTGGATGTAGAGTGTGGAGGCAGGCAAACAATTGAGACACCAGTTTATCGGTATCTCTCGATCAGATGGATGTTGCGAGTGTGTTGAATAGTGGCCATCTAAGACAAGAACAATTGGGTTTTCTTTAGTTGGCCTCACTTTGACAATAAAATGTTCCAGCCACCTGTAAAAAAGGGGACCGCTGATCCATCCCCTTTTAGAGACACCACCTATCGAACCAGGAGGTGCTCCATTTAGCAGTTCCACCTGCCACTGCTTCTGAGGAAAGATTAACATGGGGGGAACGAACTGCCCTGCTGCAGACTGCAGTGATGGTTGCTCTTCGTTCTGAAGAAGCCAGTTTGTGTACTTCTTTTTTTCCCTTTGACTGTTATTATTTTAGTCGCTTTATGCTGTACAACAGAAATGCCCGTCTCATCAACATTAAATATTAGAGAAGGATCAGAATTAACCTTCTCTAGCTCCTGTTTATATATGAAAAAAAACCTTCTGAACATTTTCACGTATGAATCCTTGAATTATAGCAAGCGATAGATTTTGTGATTTTCTAACAGAAAGATGTGGGTGTCTTTTCAAGAAAAGACGCTGCCATTTACGGCCAGCCCGCCCTTCTCTGTAGAAAAAGGGTGAGACATATTGCTCCTGATAGCTAACTGGAAAGCCATCCTCTTAAGATCTGACAGGGTCATTCCATAATAGTGCCTTTGAATTTCCATACAATAATCGATCAGTAATTTTTCAACCTCCTCAGTTAAAGTAAGTTTTCTTCCTTTTTTCTTTTTCACACATTCTTCAGCTTGAACACCAGACTTAACATAGTCCTTCAAAGTTGCTCTTGGTATTTTAAACGCTTTTGTGGCAGTTTTGTATCACATCTTTTTTATCCCTTGCAGCTTTTATGGCTTCTATAATATATTCCTTGTTCCACTGTTTACGTTTCCCCATCTAGAAACACACCAATAAAAACTACTATACTAACTGACAGAGTTCTAAATTTCGTACCTGGGACAAAATTTGGGGCTCACCTAGAAGACGAAATCACGGCCAGTGTACACAAACAATATGGAGACATGATTCTCAAAACACGCTTTGTTTCTTGACCTGTAGCCTACGCATTGTAAAAATAGACATTATAGGCTATATATTACAGATATATAGTGATTTATTTACATTCCTTAGTAAGAGATATGGCCTTGGAAATGTGGACAATATAATTACTCGAACATTTACAAAAAATGGAAATAAAAATAACTCACGCAAAAACAAATACAGAGCCACAATTTCACTGCAGACTCGCTAATGCGTCATTGGCGATGTTTAACACTGGCTACCGCCATGCTGCAGCACTTACCAGACGAGAAACCCAAGGGGATGAAATTAGGAGCGGGGATGAATAACGGGCCCTGTACCTTATGCTAAATATAATGACCCGATTAATTGTTTGTGAGATGGGCACTTAAAGCCTGACACAACTAAAGTCAGAGCAGAAGCCCCATATTTTCCTGACATAAGCGAGGTTAATACGAGTAGCTCTTAGGGAAGGTTTGCCATGTTTGAGGTTAAGAATATGCCAATTAGGTTATACAAACCGAATATTGGATCTAATTAGATAAAGTTGGTTCGCAATAACTTTGCACGTTTCTGACAGCTAAAAATGTACTAACAATTTGTTTTGTATATATCTGCCTTGCGCTTTCACAATTTGATTTTTATTATTAGCATTATTATTAGCACCACGTCTTACTACTCGTTCTGGTTGTACACACTGACGCTAATTTGTAATGGTAGGGTGATTGTGAGATGAAATGGAGAACCTACAGTTTAACGTGAAATCCAAACCACGGTGGAGGCCTGATATTCCCCACATTCACAAGTTGTGATTAATACAATTCTTGTCAGAGGTGAAGGAAGGGTTTGGTAATCAGATACATCTGTGCCGGGACCGAGGATTGAGCCCCGGACTCCCAGCACAGAAGTCCGACACCTTACCCTTAGACGACCACAATTTGATGAGTCGGTTTAAATCACGGTGTGGCGATAACACGTTGAAATGGTATCACGGTGAGATGGTGGCAAGGTAAAATGGTAGCAAGGTGAAATGCTGATATGATAAATTGGTATAACGGTGAAATGCTGACACTGTTAAAGGCTGAAATGTTAAAATTGTGACACGGTGAATGGCTTTATGGTGAAATGGTAGGAAGGTAAGGGGGTAGTAGCCAAGGTTATAGACGAGCTGAAAAGAAAAGAAATGGGAGAGAAAGTTGGGGAATAAGAAGTAGGAGAAACGAATGCCATAAAATTTGGTCTCTAGGAACGCACGAGAGACCCAAACAACTTCCCTCAATCGAGAATGTATTTTATTCGTGCATTGAGCTGAACGGACCCCACTTTCTCCCGAGTCATAACTCTGAGTGGAATAAAAACAGTGTTGCTATCTGGAGCACGCTACAAACGCTACCCCCTCTCTCTCTACACCCACCCACACACACGTACATACTAGCACGGCCCAACAAACATCCCTCACACAAAGATATTGATTCAGATCTAGAATAGAAGGAACCAAAAGCAATTCAACAGGACATTAAAGAAAAAGAGTGAAAATCTCAAATTGTTGTGAACGCCAAGGGGGGG
>CABFOV010002297.1:76612-88650 GCA_902141375.1 Timema poppense | reverse complement strand
CTATTCAAAAGAAACTTTTAAGCTACGTTGCATTAGTTATTTTCTCACATGAAATGAAACCAAACCACCAAAAGTTCTCGGCTAACGGACATGCGTTTGTCAGCAATTATAAAAATTAATTTGGCTTAAGATTTAAAGCCTGGTATTAACACCATTGTTGTAAATTTTATCACCGCGTCTGACCACCTGTTCAGGTTATACACATATATGATAATTATTCTAATGGGATAGACATGAGGAAGGAACCATTTTAGAGGTAATCTACCCGCATTTGCGTGGAAGTAGAGTCTGAAACAATGTAGGGGAAACCTCCCTAAGTAAACGCGACCGGGATTCGAACCCCGATCTCCCCATCATCAGCATTCCAGTCTAACATGAGAGTGACACCATAGACCGTTCTGCCACTGAAGCGGGTGCAAAATCTGTTAATCAAAATTATATTTATTTCCTACAAGTCCTCTTTTAATTATTATAATTAATAGTTATTTTTATAAACTAGCACTATTATTATTAAAATCAATATAAATATAATTCTTACTAATTAAAATTATACTTGAAGAAGTATTATGAAAACCAATCCCTAAAGACAAAAGCCCCTAGATCCACTCTTGAGATAAGGCTAGTACTTCTAAAAACCGATAAACCCTCTTCGGTGACCGCATGGTCTAAGACGCTACTCTCACAGTAGACTAGACTGCCGATGATTAGGTTCGAATCTCGGTCGGATGTATTGAGGTTGGTTTTTCCAAAATAGTTTTACACTCTCCTGCCACACCAATTTGGGTACACTTCCTCTAAATATAGCCTTTCTATCCAGCCTCGTGGTGTAGTGGTCAGTGCACCTAGCTACGAGCCTAGAGGTCCCGGGTTCAATTTCCGGCTGGTACCTTGAGCAGTTTATTCTTAAGAGGAATTATCCTAATGGTCGCCAGGGGTTGGTGAATTAATCTAAAGTTATGTTTAAGACTCCCACTGGCTCAAACCTCCATATTCACTATAATTACATCAGCTCATTGCTGGTACATGTACAGTAGCCCCATGGCTTCTTTGGTGCTTACTGACAGCCTACAGCTGACTTCTGACAGTCAACATCTAGCTATATACCTAAATGTTGACTGACAGCTGCTAAACACATGTTTTTGCAGATCATATGGATTGGCGTAGGGATACATAATTTAGTATGATAACTTTTCAAATATTTTAGCTGTCAGCTGTCAGTCAGCACCAATGAAACCATGGGGCTACTGTAGACAACATCCTTATATGTACCTTGGGTAACGTTCTGTTCCTACAGAGCGGCAAATAGTCTACATACAAGGTAACCTGGTGATGTAGGGGTAGGGTGTTGGACTTCTGTGCTGGGGGTCCTGGGTTCAATCCTCGGTTCCGGCACAGATTTAACTGACTGCCAAACCCTTCCTTCACCTCTGACAAGACGTGTATTAATCACAACTTGGGAATGTGGGGAATGCCAGGTCTCCACCGTGGTTCGGATTCCACGTTAAACTGTAGGTCCTCCATTTCATCTCACAATCCCCCATCATTACACATTAGCGTAAGTGCGTACAACCCGAACGGATAGTAAGACCCGGTGCTAATAATGATAGTCTACATACGGGTGACCTAACTGGATGTCATGTCCCTCCAGATCAGTAATACCATATGCTGAAAAGGAAATTAACATTCATAATCTCTAAAACCATCATTGTAATTGGTACATAAACGTATAACCCAAACAGATAGTAAGACGCGGTGCTAAGAAGGGGAAAAAAATAAATAATCGGAAACTAAACAAGCAACAGATTGTACCCATTGAATGAAATTCGGTATATTATTACTCACATGGTGGGCTTATTCTCATTTATCTTATCTGAGTATGATGTGTGATACTGAGAGGATTAGCACAGCCACGCAAACCAGCGTTTTCCGGCATTCTTCGCTAGCTCGACCATCTTACGAACCAACTTCTCTCCTAGAAGTTAGGACTGTTACACGCCCTTGCGCATGTTGTCGATTAAATATTGTTTCCTATATAACTATTTCACTTAGTTAAACACACATTCACAAGATGTNCACACATTCACAAGATGTCTTGTCAGAGGTGAAGGAAGGGTTTGGTAATCAGATAAATCTGTGCCGGGACCGAGGATTGAACTCCGGCCGCCAGCATAGTTTCTGAACAGAGATAGATCATAATTTGAATCAATAGCAAATGTAAGAAGGTGACAGTTTTAGTTGATACGCCACTGGAGGAACCTTTTCTGAGAGCTAATATACAGTAGTTACGTCTATGTATTTATAGGGTATGTGTGATATGCAGCTCACAACCCCTCGTAGAGAAAAGGTTGTGAGAGTACAAAAATAAATTAAATCTGATTTTGTTAAAGTTCAACGAAATTGTTTTTATGCCAATATAAATATTTAAGAATTTTTAATTCAGAAGAAACGTTTGTTAATCAATGGAGGAAGAAAGAGTTTCCCAACCAAAATATAAAAAGTTAAAACACCAGTCAAGACCCGCTAGTACACCCTTAAACTAAATGTTGTATCAACTAACATTTCAGACAAAGGTAAGGAGTAAGATCCTCCTTAATGTAAGGGGCTTTTTGTTCCGCCCTATAGCGATAGTATTGTAACCACCTCCCAGCGCTATTTCCACTTTCCATAGGTTCCCTGGTGACTTCATCCCCTCTGCTCTCCCCCTCCACGAGGTGATTGACTGACTGGGTTTTCCCTGGTGACGTCATCCCCTCTGCTCTCCCCCCCTCCACGAGGTGATTGACTTACTGGGTTTTCCCTGGTGACGTCATCCCCTCTGCTCTCCCCCTTCATGAGGTAATTGACTCAAGATGAAAACATCAAAATGTTGCAACCCTTCCCATTTGATCTTTTGACCCATTCGTTTTTTTTCACCCCATTTGAGAATTCCTGAGGGGATTGGTTCGGTAGGAAGAGTGTGTTCCAGGATGTTTACCTCGATCGTATTTGGTTCGAATCCTGGAGAAGATGTTGAGGCTGGGGTGTAGGAGTTGTGGACGTACCTTGTGGCATCTCGAGCATGGCCTCCCGGACCACTCAACTATTGGGGGGAGGGGGCGGAAGTTGATCCTTCCACCCCCTCCTCGCCTGATAAGTGTCCGATGTGAGGTCCTGCGAGGTGTGGATAGAATAAATATTAGGTCATGGTACGTGCCTAGGGTCACGTCTGACTCCCCGCACCGATTGACGTAACAATGTGTTGAACTAAATTAACGCGGCAATCGATAGTTCTGGGTATACAGAGTGTTGCAGGGATCGTGGATTAAACATTAACAGCGGTGGAACTTATACAGTGAAACCCACCTCGGTGGCGTAGTTGGCTAACGCGCTAGTCGTGTTGAGCTCGACCGCCGAGGACGGGGAGACCGAGGTTCGAGTCTCGGTCGGGTGAACTGGGGGTGGTTTTTACTAAGAGGCTTTCCACTCTCCCTACACGCAAATGCGGGGTCACTTCCTCTAATCCAACCTTCTCAATTCCCAATCAATTAGCGTAATTAGTACTTAAAGCGTATAACCCGAACGGGTAGTAAGACGCGGTGCTAAATAAAATAATAATAATATACACTGAAATCTCCCATAGCGGAAACCTCTCAATAGCGGACTCCTCGTTATAACGGACAGTTTAAATTCCCAAGGTAAAATAACATGGGATCTTTCGACGAAACTCCTTCTCAATAGCGGACATGGACACTGCTAGAAACGCATATTTATTATTGCAGTACCAGCAGTCCCATCTTTCCCTGATAGAAAGATTAGTTCGATCGCTATAACAGGTAGTATTGTCAGGGGAAAATATACGACATACAAAAAAAAATCTGAAGTAGAAGTACATCTTTGAAATTAAATTCACAATTACACACAAAAATGACAAAAATATTTAATTTATTTAATTTATTTTAAAATTAATTAAACTTTTTTTTACATAAATAAGATGATAAAATTTTTCAAAATAATATACACTTCTTAATGACGGACTTTTTTAGTCCCAAAAGGTATCACCATCCTTTTAAGCTTTGCGTCTTACTACCCATTCGGGTTATAAGCTTAGGCTTATGTACTAACTATATTAATGGTTTTAGCGATGAGGAAGGTTATATTTTATAGGAAGTGTAGGCTTACTTACATTTTCGTGGAGGGAGTGGAAAACTATTTTTGTAAAAACCACCCTCATTACACCAGACCGAGGTTCGAACCTCGATCTCCTTGTCATCGGCAGTATAGTATAGTCTGGTGTGAGAGTAGCGCTTTAGACCACGTGGCCACCGAAGCAGGTCGTTATTAAATTGATCTTACTGTGAAATGTAAAGGTGTCTGACACGCAACGCGGATGTTAAATGGTCTTGCAATAGTTTGTTTTTTTAAATCACCGTGTCTTACTGCCCGTTCGGGCTATACGTAAACTTACTAAATGATTGCGCTAGTGTGTTAGGGATGAGAAATGTTGAAATTTAGAGGAAGTGTACCCACATATGCATGGAGGGAGAGTAAAAAAACACCACCCTCGTGTGACGCTCACACAGAGGTCGGGAAGTGTGCCCCAAAAAAATAACCATGAGGTCACAAGAGAAACAGTTTTTTATTTTTGATAAATTACAATGATATAATAACACAAGAGTACATTAAAGGCTTAATGAGCCTACGCTTAGTCTGCCGAAGTACAGACTAAGCCACCATAACTTGCAATATATTACTCGTCCCACAGAAGGAACATAGAGTGAAAGTTAGAAGTCAACATTCAAATTTAGCGCCCAAGGGCGTGCTTACATTTATAGCTCTAACAGGAAAATAAACAAGAAAAATGCTCATAAGACTTAGCCTCGCATAACTATGGAAATATACATGATTTGTCGGCCTAAGTATTTTAAGTAGAGGTTCCAACAATGGCCGTTGGGGACCTATCCTAAATTACGAAGCATAACCTAATCTAACAACAATACTTGTAAAAGTACAATACGTTCCCCAAACTCCCGTTGCGTCCATAACAACCTAAATTAACTATTGCATATAAAATGCATCTAACATTAAGACTTGTAAATGTACAATAAGTTCCCCAAACTCCCGTTACGCTCATGACAACTTAAACAAACTATTCCATATAAAATACATCTAATACTAAGCGAACTTATATCCCCAAAAAATTCAAGACAATATTAAACTATTACATAGATCAGCCAAGATATAGGTTCGGGCGCACCTACAGTAAATAAATTGTACTAAGTCAAATACGAATCTCCCTAGAAAGTTACCAATATTGAACCATGGATCACCCACGCCAAATCAAATAAAAGTCCCCATTTATAAACATAAAAGAATCGCCAAACAGTAATTTAGAAAAATATTCCCCCCATATTTAAAACCAAAGTGAATTTCGATAAATTTTTCCCTAATATTAATTTTAACCAAGCGCCCTCACCTGGTAAGAGCCAGTGATACAATGAGTATCATATGAAATGACAGCTGTTGTTATATATCATAAACAGATCTAACAAGCTCTCAGTAAAGGGGGAAAGAAGGGGAAGCACATGGAACAAAAGAAGGGTGTAGATTAGCGCTCTGGGCATATCGCGGACGTCCCAGTAATTACCAGGCCAAACTGGAACATTCGAGGGGCGGATGTTCGTGAAGTCTAGTTGGCAACAGCATTTTTTAGAGTTTGGGCGAAGCGCTGATTTGGCTCACGTCTCAGACAGTCATCATTACCCAAGCCACGAGAGTGGATGTGTCGCTGCGTGCACGTGCGTCCTATTTGACGGGGAGAGGTCTCGGTCGGACTTGGCGAGATTTGGTGAGAGTTGGTGAGCCATGGTGAGTGTGAAACCTCCATGTTTCTAGGTTGTAGGTTTTGGATATTCGTTGTTTGGAACATCGTTACACTCGATACACCCTAACCGGAATTCGAACTCCGATCTTTCCGTCATCGGCAGTCCAGTTTATTGCGGGAGTGACGCCTTAAGAGCGTTCTACCAGCGAAGCGGGTAGGGTTTTGTTGTTTCTAAACAAGGTCAACCCCAAAAATAATGTTTAAATGTATCAAAAAGTTTCCAAACCACGAGTATCTTTATATTTTTAGCTGAATAAATGAAAGCATATAATTTAAAAATGCAGAATTGTGATGTTTGACGCCGATTGCCTAGTCCTGTGACGAAGGTGTAGCGTCATGTCCTTTAACAACCTCGGGAATTTGTTATTATTGTGAAAACAGAACATTTGGTATTGTTTTATAATTTATTTAGTGCTTTATAATCGTCAGATCTGCCATTCAAGCCTACATTAAAAAGATAAAGCCATGTGAGGATTTATACTTTCAGGTAGGTGGTGCCCTTAAGGGGTCGCTTCATCAGATGTGCTTAATTTTCACATTTAATTATATTAACAACTTCTTCAGTGGACGCATGGTCTAGGGCAGTGTGGCTCAATGGCGGCCCGCGGACCAAATACAGTCTGGATCAATTAGTTTTTTAAGACTTCTGGCAATAAATAATAATAATAATCAGCATCATCAAATCAACAAAACGAAGTAATTGCAATATATAGGTGCCTCAACCTCAGAAAGAAGGTTACATATCCGCCACTGCTAGTAGAAGACCAGTAATGTCTGGCAGACAAACCCTGCTAGCATTTAATACCGTAGAGCGTCGATAATCCGGACGTAAAAAAATCCGGATCATCGATAATCCGGATCGCAAAGAAAAAAATATTATTTATAGAAACAACCACAGTGGTATCAATATCAGAGACAAGACCGCAAAAAAAACGCACCTCAGGCATTGTTAAAAAAAATTGTAGATTTTTTTGTTATTAGATTTGTGATAGTTGGCAACATAATAACAATGTGTAAGTTCGTTGTTTAGATAAAGTGAAAATGTTTCTACCTTAGCACATGAGTTTTCGTAAGTATCCCGTCTATGCTTATTTTTTTACTTACTCTATACACCTCGGAGGGAAATTATTATAATAGAAAAAATAATCGAGTTCCAGATGTTGATGTCGACGTTTCATGACACTCTGAAACCAAAAAAGGTGGTTTTCCCATTGCCGTTTGTCTGTCTGCACCTCGGGCGAGAACCGAAAATATTTTACCGATTGGGCTAAAACTTGATATCTTGGGTTTTCATTAGATTCCCCGGGTTGGGGGGAGAGGGGGAATTTGATATCTAACCCTAAATTTAATGGTAGTTTACTTAAGGACAAAAAGAGGACAAAAAATCTATTTTTCTCGAAACTAACTCTAATGATTTTGATTGAATTAAATATACACACACTGTTTATCACTATAAATAATATGGCAATTCTCATTGTTGTTTTTTTAATGAAAATGACTGAATACTTAACACAAGGGAAATTTTCCAATTCTCATTATTTCTCCGCAACTATTTGAAATTTAAAATAACTTATCAATGTAAAGTTGGGATACTGTTAAAGATAAACATCTTTTATTTGAAATATATTTTAATAAAACCAATAACTTCTTAGTTATAATCAAATATATTCACTTTTTAACTCAGGTCTTTGAAAATTAATTTGATTCTTATTCTCTTTGGTGGACAAAGAGGTTTCTCTTTTCTCAATTCTTTTGTAACAGTGTTCCTAGTTCCTAATGTCATAGAGTAAGTAACAGTGTGTATTATTTCATTTATGATATTTTGAATAATGTTTCTACAACAATGTAAAGACCTATTATTTCGTTTCACAAATCTTACGAGTATTTAGTAAATGTCTATTTTAAGATAAAAGCGGGAGAAAGTCTGTGTGATGCACCGTACCATTTATTTATTTTTGGTATAGGTACCGTATTTTTAATAATCCGGACTGTGTCGATCCTCAATTAGTCCGAATTATCGACGCTCTTCTATAATAATAATAATGAGTCCCTATAATTATCCGTTACCTTCCTGTTTCTAGACGTTATTCTCTACCTCAAACAAATAAAAGGGGCAATGTCCCGACTCTTTCCTCGCCCTCCATGCTCGGTGTATTTCAACTCTCCGTATGTAAAACACACACTTCCCGTATTAATCATGTACCGTGTTGCGAACAAGGAAGTGTAAGGTATGCAAAATATTTCACCAACAAACTGGGCCATATTCAATAACAGTAAGGACGTGGTGGGGGAGGAAACTTTTTCACGAAATACAAACTTTCTTTTTTTCGGTCAACACTGTTATAATTATATCGTATTATTAGTGTTATTTTATAAGTATTCATATTATCTACCAAAATGACCGTTGCAGATAACGATAGACCTAATACCCGCCTCGTTGGCGTAGTTGGCTACCGCGTCAGTCGTGTTGAGCTAGACCGCCGAGGACGGGGAGATCGAGGTTCGAATCTCGGTCGGGTGAACTGGGGTGGTTTTTAATAAATGGTTTTCCACTCTCCTTCTACGCATATGTGGGTTCACTTCCTCTAAATTCCAAATTCCCAATTCCTAATCCATAAGTGTAATTAGTACTTAAGTGTATAACCCGAACGGGTAGTAAGACGCGGTGCTTAAATGAAAGCACGATGGAATAGAAGTGGACTCATAAATAGAGTTATGCAAATATAGTTTTAAAACTGTATAAATATTTATTATTGAGTAGTCCGGAAATTAAAAAGCTAGACCTTCATCATCATCATCATCATCATCATGTAGAGTTTCCAGCCAATGACTGGGTCTGTTTGGAACATAGACCTCTCCACCGTCTCCTTTCCTCCACCATGGCCCAGTCACCTTCTCTCCCCTCCATACTCCTCCTTACCCCCTTCAGCCATATGTCCCATGGTCCTCTCGGCCTACTACCCCTACCTCCTTATCCAACATCCTCCTGGTCATCCTTTCCCCCTGCATTATTCCCACATGGCCATAATTACATATAAGCAATTTTAAGTTGACATTTTTTGTTCTATATTTTTCTAAACAAGCTCTCAAATTTATTTATTTTTTTATAAAACTATATGATTCGCGATATCAAAAAGGTTGCCGACCATTGATCTAAGGTGCTACTTTCGTAATAGACCATACTGCCGGTGACGGAGAATTTGGGGTTCAAATCCTGGCCGGGGCATTGAAGTTTTAGTCTTCCTAAATGGTTTTACAATCTCCTCCACAAAAATGAGGATACACTTCCTCTAAACTTTACCTTCTTCACACCTAACACATTAGAGCAGTGGTTCCCAAACTGTGGTTCACGAAATCTTCCGAGGGGTTCGACTAAATATTTCTGTAATGGCGGAATATTTGCAGAACTTTGTGAGGAAAGGGGAAGCATTTGCAACTGTTTATCGTCCCACACTGAAGTCAGCTGGTTATCTCGAGGTAGAACTCTTACAAGATTGTTTGAACTTAAACGTGAAGTTTTCGTTTTTCTTACCAACCATCCCTTTCACAAAGCAAAGTGCATGCAAGATCAAATGTGACTTAAGGCTGTGGCCTATTTAGCAGACAATTTCTCAAAAATTAACAGTTTAAACCTCTCTCTTCAGCGGTCAGAAATTAACTTTTTACTGTGAAAGACCGTATCGAGTCGTTCAGAAAAATTAAGTTTTGGGAGACGTGTTTAATTAGCAATCAAACGGAGTGCTTTGATACCCTTCACGACTTCATGGTATAAAATCAGCTTTCTTTGGACTAAAATGTAAAGAACGTGTTTATAAAACACTAGAAGGTATTTGGAAAAACTTTCAGAGTAATTTCCCAGCCATGTCCAATAATAACAGTTGGATTCGCAATCCCCTGGAAGAGACAACAGTTTTGAAATCCTCCACATTAAGTGCGAGTGAAAAAGAGCAGCGCTTGAAATTTCCACCGATTTTGAATTAAAGAAAAGTTATAAATATTTGTCATTAATTGGTTTCTGGTTAAATTTAAAGGGGGAGTTCCCGTGTTAGAGAATAAAGCTATTACAGCTTTGTTACCATTTTCTTCTACGTATTAGAGCGAGAAACATTTTCTTCAGATTCTTATTTAAAAAATAAATACAGGAACAGGCTCAATGCTGAAAGTGACTTGAGACTTTATTTATCGTATGTGGTTCCTGACTGTAAAGCTCTGTGCCATCCAAAACAAGAGCATCCTTCTCTCTAAATCATGTGAAGAAGTGAATAGCTGTTAAAACTTGTTAACAATTTTGAATCTTAAATCGGCATGAGATTTTGTGATTAAAGGAGGCTATTTCAGTTATGTCAATGCACCAATCTCCAGTACCACTTTACTACAGTATTTTGCTTATTTAATTTCAGTTTTAATTATTTAAAGTCTGACACCTTAACCCTAGACCGCCAGGTCACCTACAGTAATTAGTACATGCACGTACAACCCGAGCGGGTAGTAAGATTAAAATTAAAATTGATCCCACAGAGGTTATTTTAACTAATATTTTTATTTTGGTTTTCAGGTTTGAGTGACTACATACTCTTCGGAATTCACTGAGTGCTGAAGTAATTTTTATACTAAATTACTAAGAAACTCAAGTTATATCCTGCTTAGTGACTTAAACAATCTCAACAAATTACCCAGACAAACAAAATGAACGACTACAATGTTGATCCTCACACCGTCAACTAGGGAGAGTTTGCGAATTTAGTGAAATGGCGACAAACATAGAGATTCTGTGATGTGACGTTGAAATAATGAAGTATCGACTGAAGAGGACTCTGGTGGTGGGAATGGTAACTTCAGGGTTCCTAGTCATATACTTCAACTTTATCAGTTCCTCTGTTTTGGGAGAAAGAGAACAAATGTCTTCTTTGCCTGCAAACAAGAATTCACAGAAAACTAAGAAGGTCAAATGGGACATACCTGATGACATCATCAAAAAATATGTGGTCAGTTTTATTTTTATTATGCCATATATTCTACCCTTCCTTCCATCTAAAATCATTAATATTATTTTTTAAATATATTTTTCAGCAATTTATTTTGTTTCTACTCTCTCATATAGAGAACGTATTGTACAATGAAAATTTTCTTCCTCTAGATTATAATCGATATTTACGTTTTATGTGTCACCCCCACCCCCGTATCCCCACGAACTAAAAAAAGAGGATCTTGCAATTTTGTCCCCCATGTATGTCTGTTTCTACCTGAGGCTAAAGATGAAATGGTTTGATATTTTTCTTCCAAACTTTACATTTATATGTTATGACCATACCGTGAGGCAAAATTGAAATTTTTCGAATTTTTTTTTTTTTTTACAAACTGTTCAAAATGGATTATTTGATGAGTGTTTTACATGATGAATAAGTTTTGTTTGTATGTTTTTTTTAATGCATTAGGGATAATCAAATGATAACTGATTTTTAAATATGTTATTTAAAACTAGAAAAATTATGTATCAACAATAATTGTGTCATTCTTTATTTTTATATCTTAGCGCCGCGTCTTACCATCTAATCAGGTTGTACACACTTATTTTATTATTATTATTATTATTATTATTATTATTCTTTTGTCACCATGGTTATTAACAGCTAAACAAAATGGAACCGCTATTTTTTCATTCAAGTAGCTCTTAATTTGTCCTCGCGGACCTGAGTCTACCCCAGAAAAATATGGAAACACCGGGGACCGAACCCAGGACCTCTGGATATATATATGAAACAAGGAGCTCTGACCACTTGACCATATAAGTGATTTATTGAGAGGCAGCAGGCTTACCTTAACAGAATACACTATGGCCCTATATTAATTGTGTGTGGTACGCCGCAAGATAACTTAGCTAAAGGATTAGTACAACGTAACTTTTAAGTAATAGCAATGATATTGCACGCCCAGGTTATAGGCCTATCAATTTGTAGCCTAGTAGAGGAAATATTATCCAGTACTAATATACTGTTGCCCAGGGGACACCCGAATGTACTAATGGTACATCCTTTCTGTGGAGGCTGTTTCCATGTCCCGATGAGATGAGGTGATGGTGCTGATAGTGAGTATGAGGGTGTGGAACCAGGGGAAACACAACTTAAGCCTAATTAACCAAATTGACAGTCAGGGTGGTTCTT
The DNA here is from genome assembly GCA_902141375.1 of Timema poppense. Classification (NCBI taxonomy): domain Eukaryota; kingdom Metazoa; phylum Arthropoda; class Insecta; order Phasmatodea; family Timematidae; genus Timema; species Timema poppense. Next base: position 76,629 of record CABFOV010002297.1, on the reverse strand, counting down.
CTTTCGATAAAAAAAAA